>JANFOE010000182.1:5035000-5039079 GCA_025667525.1 Glebionis coronaria
TATTTGCAAGTGTATTGATGTTTTTGTTTTAAATATTCTTTTGATTGTTATGTAAGTCAATGCAGTATGGATAATGTGATATTTATTCAATCATGTGAAAAAATACATTTGCTCCGTCTTTTAGTTGGTTGAGTCCATACAAAAGGTTAATATGTTTTTGTTATATTAGGTCTATTCACATTTGCAATTTTCTTTCGATCTTTTAGGGGGTTTAAATTGCTATTGCGTTTTGATGAGCAGATATGAAGTTTGAGGGTGTTTGGGATTGCTTAACAAAATTTTCTCATCAGATTGATGGTTTTTTCGATTTCAAGTATGCTACTGAACTGAAGAAGTGATACCACCATGTATGATGTACCCCTTTCAGGTGTGTCCTTTTTTGTACTACTTTTGTGTGTATTTAGGTGCTCAATGGGTCAATATTATCATCCTTTCCAACCATTAGCTAGGCTGCCATTGCTAGAAAGTTGTATGCCAAATCACGAAGCTCTCTTTCTCTCCCCTATATAATCTGATTTATATGTTTCACATTCGAATATCTCAATTTATACGAGTACGACCAATAGTTTTGCTCACCAATATGTGCTAACATATATTTTCAAAAATTCCAGCCATGTTTGCATACTGAAGTGAGATACCAACAACATCTGGAACCATGATAGCAAGAAATATGGGATCACTAATGTGGGCTTATCCACTTGACCGTTGCCTATTTAATTGAACGTTGTATCTCACCCTTCTCTCTACCCGAATCAGTAGTAGACACCTTTTTGAAACATTTTGTTACTTATGCTGCAGTGTTTGTGCTACAAGCATTTTTACTTACACGTTGTTATTATTAAATTTCGTATTGGAATAACATAATTTAAGCTTTTGACTTCTATACAACAGTCAGAAACGAGACTTTCTTGCATCTTTTCCATAGTCTTTAGGTCTACCCATCGACTATCAGTTTAAATGGAAAAAGGAATTTGTTTATACGAGTTGAGCTTATATAGGATGATCAGATATTCAAAAGCCGCAGATAGAGGTAGGTGAAAATGTAGCACACTATACAAGTACATCTTTATTTTCTTTAAACAAAATTAGTGTTGTATTACATTTATTTGAACAAGCATTATTTTGTACAAAATTAAAGCTTGGTTTAAGTTGAATAGGCAATGTACTCAAGGGAGCCAGATATATCTCTACAAAAATGGGCCCACACACAGGTCGCTCCTGGAAGTAGGGTGGCTTACTACCATGATGAACTTAAAGTTTCACTTCCTTCTATGTGGACCCATCGACATCACCTTTTGTTCACCTTTCATATTGATCTTCAAACAAAGTTGGAGGCTTCAAAACCAGTCATTATTAGATATGCTGTTCTTCGATTGTCAACGGATGCGCAGTAAGTTTTTACATACATTTCTGTTTGCTTTTCTCTACTATAAACAATATTGTTCCAGTCACATTGTTCTTTACTCTATTATGGTATAATCTCAAGCAAAGTCGCTCATATTAATACTTTTGAGTAGGTCAAGATCAGACATCCTTCTACTCCTCACTATCTTCAAGATAGTTGCATGGTATGCTACATTTTATGTGCTTATCTATAGGTTCTGTACAGTACCACCAAATGTTACAAGTGTGATAGTTATGTACATATAGAGTAATCTCTGGGTGTTAGGTTTGGTTAACATATAAGGGGTAATCCATGTCTGAAATAAATGAACTGAATCACCAAAGATGGTCAAATAGAGTAATAGTCTGAATGATTCTTTTACCTATATGTGAATGCTATTATCATATTCTTAGGATTCAAAGAACGATTATCTTATACATAACAGAAAACGAGCTGCGAAGTATCTGGCTAATGGAGTCATAACTTGGGCGGTGTCACCTGGCGCATTTGTGTAGAAATACTTGAAAAGTGCAGTCTTTCTCAACTGATACTTCAGAAGCAACTGTTTGTGCAACGATAGTTCGTTTCATGCTCCAGGTTCTAAATTGGGATTTTAATAGTAGCATAGTCACAATATATACATTTTTTATTTTGTTTTTGATAGTATAATGTATATTTTATATTTAAAATGGGGATTTTAGGAATACTTGGTGAGCAAATCATATATAGCAGAGGTAGCTAGCAAGATTTGAAGAGATATGTAGCGATGGTTTTCCACTCTATTACTTTGAATTTACTCCATATGATCATGTATACAAGAGACGTGACAAGAATGAGATATTGATAGGTTTTTTTAGGTATCAAAAACTGGCGCAAACATAATCGAAGTGACTGCATCCATTTAACACCCACCTTCAAATATGATTATCTTTAAAGGAGACATATGGGTAAAAAGGGGTGTAAAAAGTAAGGCATCAATGTGATTTCACAAATGGTACACGAACCCCATAATTTTACACAGAACACGGGGACATTTTTGTCTAAAATATTTATTTAAAAAAAACTAATGTAGTAAACTACTTCTGATATCACATAATCATTTTAGTTGTTTTGAACCTGGATATGGACGTGGATATATAAGTGGAAGGTGCTATTCGGCATCAAAGCCTCAAACTTTCTGCATCAAAAAACCCAACAGCACCATCTGAAAATCCAATAACTAACAGTAGGGTCACATAAGTATATAACAGTCGAAATTCCAGCAGAATCAGATGGGACTATTTACCAGTTTCAAGCATTCGAGTTGGTAGTCATAAATAGCAATTTCACTTTCATTTACAACAATGAAATGACGTTGATAATTATGGAATTGAACTTTAGTTTCTCCAGCTCTTGATTAGTGTTGTCGAATGTTGATTACATGCGTAAGAAAGCTTTTTGCCGTGAAAAGTTAGATTTGCAAAGAAATTATATTGGAGGGGTAGATGAACTTACTCTATCTTTGTATCTCACTATAGTTGATCATATTATGCTATTCCAACTTTTGATTCATCATATTAGCCAAAAAACACTTTGAGATTATACGAGCCAGCCATATCAATTTTGCAATGTTTTAATATATTTTTTTCTAATTCTTTTACTGAAAAACTAAATAGTCATATTATGATATTCTAAATACAGTATAATTTTAGCCAACTGAGCTAGCTAGCTCAGTTGGCCACCAAGTATAACCTTGGGGAGGTAATCTTGGAGAGATCTCGAGTTCGAGTCTTACTAAAGACCTTCAAGGGCCCGAATTAAAAAGAAGCAGGAGTGGGGTTTATCCCCTAAGGAGAACGTTCGAGGCTTGCATACTGCCCAATTGGATGTCACTGTAAACTCGAATCATTAACTATAACTCGCCACTCAGAAAGCAAAAAAAAAGAAGAAAATACAATATAATTTACGTCATTTGCAAAAAAAAAACCCGACAAACCACCCATTACAAATTAATGTGAAAACCATCGCTACATTTATTTTTAATTTTTTTGAAGGAAAACTATTTATAAACACTATATATACTACTATCTCATACCTTTTAAACAAGATTTGAGTCAACCATTTAGTTATCAGGCTTCTCAAACAACAAGAGATACCAAAACATTATCTCTGATCAATATTTCAGTTTTGTAAACATTATCTCTGATCAAGATTTTGAAAGTATGTTTACATACTTTCAAAAAAATTTCCATGTTGAACCAAATGTCTTTATGCTGCGACATCGTTAGTCTATTTCGCCAACGATCTTTTCTAATGTTAGTCTACTTTTTTTTACTCTTAATTGGGTTTTTAATATATTTTGTACTTTTTAAAAGAATATGATTCTTTCCGTAGATTTTAAATTGAAAACATATTAAAAATAAAAAATTCTTCTTCGTTCAAATGAATTTAAAATGCCCTTTTTATGATATTTTTTAGACTTATAGAAAATAAAAAAATAAATTGCACCGTACTCTTTTCTTAGGAAAATGTTTACAAAAGTTCTTTTAAAAAATTTATTTTTGGTAGTTTTAAAATCTTAATTTTTTAAAATAAATTTCACTTTACTCTTCTAAAGTAGTAATCAATTTTTTTTCTAACCTTAAAAAAATGCGTAAGAGAAAAGTTATATTTTTCAAAACTAATTTGAAAAAAAACTTTAAGATGTTTAAAACTA
>JANFOE010000183.1:675000-800357 GCA_025667525.1 Glebionis coronaria
AAAATGGATTTTTTTTCTTATGTTTGAAGGTATTATTTGAACACGTTACTTTTTTGTTTTGGATTGTGAGTCCAATTCCATTTACTAACATTTTACGTTAAGTTGTGTGTGGCCCATTTGGTAACCCAAGATAATGAGACTTGATTATATAAAACCAACTAATCCCTATTTTCCGTCTCAACTTATCCTAATCCAACCACATAAAAATATCCTCCTACTGTCTTCTCCCAAATGACGCAACCACCTAGAAATGTTAACATTTTAATTTAATCTAAGGATAATCTAATTTAATCTAAGGATCATCTTAGATTGTTATATTATTGGTATGGGTTTTATTTCATCATTCTTTCATTGAAAAACTTCTCAATTTGTTATACATTTTATTCATTTTGTATTGATCCAGTGACCTTTTTTTAAAGATAAGTTATTTTTTACTCTTTTTTATATATGTGTTTGATTAAATGATTATTTATTTAATGCTGTTTTTTATTTGATTTTTCGTTGATGATGGTAGTGTGAAGACGGTAGAGATGACGACGGTGGAGGTTGATCCAGTGACTTTTTTTTAAAGATAAGTTTTTTTAATCTCTTTATATATGGTAACTCGACGATCATCACGACTGAAACATACTACAACAATGATGCATATTTATAAAAATAAAAAATTCTAGAAAGAAAATGTGGAATAATTTCTTTTGAGCCCATAAGCAATCATAAAGCATTGTTTGATCGAGGAATAAATGCTTTTTTGTTGAGCCCAGTAGTCATGAGCATTTGGGTAATACAAAACTTTTTCCAAAAAAGCGAGTGTGTGTATAACATGAATAAAGACATCATTTCCTTTTTTTGTTCCTAAATACATTCCTAGTTAAACTCCACTTTTTTGATAATATTTTATATCATCATTCAGCCATTGATGATCATTTCCATTTGATATTCACGTCATTCATTTTTTTTTGATATCGTGACATTGTTTTTGAAAGTTAAGTTAATTATTAACCTTTCCTTAATATTTTTTTGATTTAATTGTTTATTATTATGTGGTTGCTAATTAGATTTGTCTTCAATGATGGCAGTGTGAAGATGGTGGAGATGACGATGGTGATTGTATGAAGATGACTATCTCGATGTTACGTCGCTGATGGGTTGTTTTGGGTCTGAAGCAAAATAGGGGAAAAGTTTTGCGTCGATGATGTCTATGTGGTTTTGAATAGGGTCTTGGGTTCAAGCGATGATACTACAACAATTATATATATATATATATATATATATATATATATATATATATATATATATATATATATATATATATATATATATATATATATATATATATATATATATATATATATATATATATATATATATATATATATATATATATATCTTTACATTATATATAAGAGGAGGGATATGCCACATAAGCATCCCATTAATCCATGTCATCATTTTTTATTTTTTATTTTCTAATTTTTTTTTATTGTTTTGCCATTTTTGCTTTTTATTTATTTTTTAATTAAATTTCGACATTTTGCATAATTAGTAATTTTATTTTTTCATGAAATTAGAATTCGTTTTTAATTAAAAAATTGATGCTTAAAAGATTCGAACATTGACCAGCTCTAACATTGTGAATTCCTCATAACCACCAGAGCAACACAGTTTTTTGAATTCTATATTCCAAATCAAAATATATAAATATAGTTTGAGATATATTAGAAAATATGTGTTGAGATAAGTTTGGAAAATATTTAGAGAAGATTTGAATCAAGAAAAGACGTAACATAATGATTTAGGGAAGATTTGAATCCAGTTCTCATCTTCATTCCGATTAAAAAAAACCTAAAACGCTCTCCCCATTATTAGAAAAATTATATTCAAAACATGATTCAATTCATAACAAACATATCTAATGATTCGAATTTTATAACCATGGTGCGTTTTTAGATCTTGCGAATTTTACAACTCCACTGGTGCGTTTTTTACACACGCCGTATGTTTACATGCATGTTTGATTCGTTAATTTTGTTGGTATCCTGTTTTTAAATCTAAATCTGCATATGTGTGTGTACATGCAGGCAAGAAAGGTGTGCAAGGAGCACAACATGTACCTCTGCTTGATTCGATGCAGCGAGTAAAGATTGATGTTTTAGTGATCTTCTTTTTGCTTAATATGGAGTAATTGTTATACATAGAGAGCTAAGCAACTTTTAGTGATAGTACATAAAGTAGATATAAATTTATGTATGGACGAGAAACAAGGTAAAATCTTGATATTTAACAATTTTTTAGGATCATTTAATTATGGTTGTTAAGTTTTTTCAAACCGCTTTTGAGATCAATTTCTGATGGTCATTGGGTTCACGGTTATTATTAGGGGAACAAACTAAGGTTGAGGCGAAGGATGACCGATGAGTACAATAGAATCTTCTTTCAGCTGATTAGTGGGTTTGAATTGAAAGGTATAAGTATTTGATTAGAAATTTGGATTGTAAATTTGTTAAGGCCTACTCCAAGTCCAGTCTTTAGTAGACATAAGGTATAGACATTCAATGAGTATTATACAATTTAGAGTCAAGGTGAACCAAGGTCTCGATAACATGTTAATAAGTGAATGTGAATGTGATCATAACGAGTTAAACGAAGAGTCTCTCATATGCTTCTGCATTTGGACAATCCGGTAAAACAGAATTGCAGTGGCATGTTTTATTTTCACCTGGCAGTGTTTGGAACTGTGTTCTTCGTCAATGATTATGCTTATGGTGTCGGGATATATGAAGTGTTTGATGGTAGAAAAGTCTCACCTGAACTGTGCTCTTCACCCGTCAACTTGAAATTCTTACCAGCAGCGATCATTTAATTTGTGTATAGTTAAATCGGGTATTAGTTTCCTTAATACCATTTTTAATAATGCTAACTGATGCTGAATCTAAATCTTACATTGTAATTTTTAATATAGGTCAATACACCAACGTTGTTAGGGAGAAAGAGATTGCATATGGCACGGGTTTTCCAACGTCAGTTATAATTTTCATATTCATATTGTCATTGTTTATGTACTAACTTATAAACCATTATTTGATGATGCAATTTTTGTAAGCATTTCGGTTGTATACATGGGCGTTTCCCAGCATTTGCAAATATGTGTAACCACGCGGTTGAAAAGGCAGCAATCAAGGAAGCATTAGAGTTTTCTTGTGGGATGGACCGAATTAATTTTGATAATTTACTACCAATACTTGACCAGGTTATAATATTTGGGATCTTACGAGAGGTAACAAGTACTAAAAGGATAAATTACACTGTCATCGTTACTTAGATTTGAGTATTTTGTAAATATTAATCGTTTTTTCATCTTTTAAAACTATAGTTGTTAATGTGGAAAATCCGCCGATTACTTATTTTTACACCCGCACCAGTTCGTAACTACTCCGAATACTGTGAACGTATTTCTGTAGAAGGCGTATCTAGAAAGAAACTTTGGTGTTTTGCCAAAAGGCATCGTGTTTTTTTGGATCCTTCACGCTGGTGGTGGAATGACGAGGAGGCCTAAATTTGTGTTCACAGGTATGTATGAGACGCTGTTAGGCTCCACTTCTTTTGCTTTTGCTGGTGTTAGGTGCATGGCAACATGTTCATGTTGGGTAAAGTGTCAGAATACGCACTTTCATTTTTTGAATGCCGTAATTATGATAATGCTTTAGTCTGACAAGTCAACCCACCTAATGTGAATACTTGAATTTAGATTACTTTAGTTTGAAGCCTTAGATGACTTGATTTTAATGGATATATCAGACTTTATTTAGTGTATTTATGGAATGAGTCAGGTTGTAGATTAATCTTACAAGGATGGGTGTAATTGTGTAGGAGAATTTTTTTGTTGTATCATGGGCTTTTGTAGTACATGGATATGGCAATGATTTTAATCTGATCATTAATGACTGCTTGGACTATACCCTGGCGAGCTCGAACTGTAAGTCCGTGATGTTGGATTGTAACCCGGGTGAGGTTGGGATATATCCAGGTGGCGTCGGGCTATATACAGGAGATGACGGGCTGTAACCCGGAGAAGATAGACTGTACCCAAGTGATGATGCTGGAGGAAAGTCCATACCACCAACATAAGGAGAAACTATGCATCCATTAAGATAGCATGAACATCCAGTTGTCACTTCTATCCTAGATTGCGTGCCTCTAACTGAATTACCTGTAACCTATCAAGATAACCAAAAAAAAAATTAATGTCACCTGTGCCTTCAGATAGAAAATCACGATGAATTCCTGTTTTTTAATGGTGTACAAAACTGATTTGCAACTATCGAATTTTGTACCAGTCAGGAACACTTTTTGTTCGTTTTAAAACTAATTTTTATGCCTTATAAATTCACTTAAGTCTGAACAGTTATAACTCGATTCAACCCATACATTAATTATATGGGTCGAAATTGCCACATCTACTTATTTCCCATTGTTAGCTTTTATTAGTAGTTCTTTTGGGGATTTAACTTGAATTATTGCTATGGACTATCTTCAGGCCGAGAATAGTGGGAGCTGGTGAAATAGCAGCATTTGCTTCACTTTGGTTCGGGATCACTCTTAAAGCTTATATGACTGCTGATCTTCCCCATGAACTAATCGAGCTTCACTGAAAATATTGTTCTTCAAAAATCAGCTTTTAGCAGAAATTTCAATCTGCAAAACCTGCTTTTTCACACGAATTAAGGCTGATCAATCTTGAGTTATGGTATTACATTAACAGATAACAAATTATGATGAATTTTTGTCTAAGCAAGATGATAATGGTGAAGATAGCAACAACCATAATGAACCTGATGATATTGGTAAAATAGGGAAGCAGGAAGCTCACAATAACCACTACAAGTAAGTTTACGCTATTATAGTTAAGGGGGTTAGTTGGATTGCAGGGTCGGGTCACTGAATGATGTTTTCTTTATGCAGATGGATACATCCGGTCTATCTTCTGAAAAAACAAAGCTTAAGCTCCAGTTTCAAGCTATGGAACAAGATGCTCAATTACTCCATTGTAAGTTTCCTAGAAACATGATAGTATAATGGTAGTATTAATACTGCCATTATACTATGCCCTTTAGACTATTATTCTCCTGTCTCTTCTAAGCTTGAAGGGCATATCTGTTACAATGTTGTAGTTTCTGAATGGTTGTGGAAGTTGAAAACCACGTAGCATACTAAATGGGTTACTAAAAGTTGAAAACCACCCAAACATACAAAACTGATTATTTTTTAAACTCTTAACTAGGATACTTGCTAATTACTGGTGTTCGTTATTGTGACAATCTCGAAGCTGGATAATTTCTTTTAACAATTTTGATAATCATGGAATGATCCATAATTCGCTTTAATATCGTCATGTAAGATTGTCCTGCTTTTAGAAAGGCAAAGGGGCCGTAAAGATGGAAAGAATTTTACGTATAATGGTAGTATTAATATTGTTATATAATTAAAATTAACCAATTAATAATATGTAATTTCGTATGATACAATGGCTATAAAATATTTTATTCCAGAGAAGAGCTCCGTTGGATGGCTCAAATCCAAGAAAGAGTAAAAAAATTTTAACTAATGATGCCAATAGTATCAATATATGACAACATTGAGATGTAATTTGGTAAATTTGCAGTTACTGTGTCATGATTTAAAAAGATTCTGATATGATTTTTTAAGGGTGTCAAACCCATAATTTCTTTGTTACATTTTCGTTACAGGAATTATCGTTTGCAAAGTGCATATTAGAAAAGGAGTACCATGCTTCAAAGACCATTGTTGCAAAGACCATCAGCTCAAGGAGCTAAAACATACCTCAAAAATGTCATCATGTGGTCCACAACAAGAAGACCCAAACAAAGAATGGTCCGTAATCGATTTGCATGACCCGGGTTGAAAAACGAGTCAAAGCAATCAAATTCAGCCATTAAACAAGTAAAAAAGTTTGCATCATCAGGTTTTAGTTTATTGTCATAATCACACAAAGATAGGTAAAGATAATACTGTTTATGATATGGATATTCAGAATGTTGCTAGGGGGTCTTTGACTATGATGGGGTTTGATACTGCAGATGGCGCAAGGGTATAGCGTGTGTGTAGCATCCTATTTCAGGTGATGATAACAGCAATTATTCAGGAGATGTTGTTTCATGATTAGCCTGCAACGACGACTCAGCCACGCCGTGTACATGGCTGCAGCCATTTTGGTTTCCTGGCAACGTTGTTGCACACCTTAGTCTGAGCCTGTGGTAACCAGTGACTCAGCGAAGAAGGCTAATAAAAGCCCGTTAAGTCGTTTTATGGAAAGAAAAAAAGATTGATGATTCCGAGAGATTTTTTCTGTTGTCGTTAGATGAACTGGTTAAGGGAGCTTATAGTAGGTAGGGCTTAGAATATGGACAAATGATACATCTAAGAGAAAACTACATATGGATATTTCATCGTTTCATGTAATTGTTGAAAGGTGAGTTAATAAGCGAAATTATGTTTTGCGGACAGTGTGTTATTGTTTAAGGAAATGGACTCGACTACAAAAAACAGAATAAAGTGTGATTGGGTTAGGCTAGCGGATGTGAAGATTAGCTGCTATAGTATCTTCATAAAAATGGTTCACACGTTTTGCCTGGTTTGAAATAAATCACAACAAGAATCGACGTGTTATGAGCTAGACGGTTGAATACCGGAGCAGGCTGAACGGGTTAGAATTTATTTGAACCATTGTAGGTACTTGGATCAGCTGGGAATATCGTATGTTTATGACTCAAAAACGTATTTTGTGTGGCTTTGTAATAAGGTTGAAGGTGAAAGGTTTGAATGTTAATTTCCTTTTCATTTCTCACATTCAAGTGAACCAAGCTCAGAAGCACAGACGTAGAACTTACCGTGCTCATGGGTGAATCAACTATAAGTTTCTGAACTTATATCTACTTGAACACAACTTGTCCATACCTGGTAACATTTTTTGATCGGTCACATATTGAATCTGCTTTGCAGCTTACATGCATCTCCCTGCCACATTGACTTGACTTTGTCTGAAAAAGGAGGTACCCGTGAAAAAGGAGGTAAGCTTCATACTTCAGCTCTTAGGACCCCATGATTTTATGTTCTTTTGGTGCATGAAGTTTCTTTTGAGCTCACTTTCAAAATCGTTTTGGTAACAAATAGAAAAGCTTATCTTGTGAACTAATGTTATTATAGCCTATTCCTTTGACGTTGACTGTTAAATATTATTCAAAATTGGAAACAAGTTTGTCACCTGTTGTGTTTCTATAAAGTATACGACATGTTGTATCAGCCTTAAAAAATCAGATGCACATCATCACAAAGTACGTATTATGGAGTAATTTTGTAAGAAATTGCTAGATGTCAACTAAGCCCGTGTATGTTTATAGGCATTTCAACCTGCTTAAACTGTCATTTAACCAGAATTTTTCGATATTAACTTTCTATATGTTGCTAATTTCTCGAACATACACTATACAGAAATTAACACTCCATATTCAGTATAAAGGGATAAATTAACACTCCATATTTAGTATGTAATTCCTGTTGATATTTTACTAACTACAAACAAATTTATGTTGTTATTATACGTTTTATGCAAATTTAACTAAATACATATGTTTTATGCAAACTCTGTAATTCACTCTTGCATGTTTTAACCGCTTCAGCCATGATTATACGAGACGGAATATACAACTTCATCAATGTACTTGGCAGCACCGATATTGGATTGTACTGCCAGGTAAAGAATCAAAAAGCATGCACAGTTCTTCCCGTAGCCGTTGTTGGCTGTTGGCTCAATCTCAAATGGTCCACTCACACCACCTTATTATATGATGACCAATGTAGAATACAAATGGGTTGTTATGACTAATGGGGTCGATTTCGAAGGCTTCCTTAGGGTAAGAAATAAGAAACCCGTACTTTGCATTTTTAGTTATGTAAAAAAAACTTGAATTGATGGCGCTGTGTGGATGGACCAGCTGACATATTATGTAAAAAAAGGTCACTTGATGTCCCCTTAACAATTAGCAGACATATTGTGTACTATAGATACCTTCATCATTCTTGCTATCGTGATCTGCTTAAAATATTTTTCTTAGTTGCCCTTTAAAATGTTCTTTTGTATGCACAAAGATTTCCATTATAAATTACTCCATACTTAACAAGTAACAACAAAAGCAAACTCACCAGATTAATGAATGATGCGCGTTTTAGTAGGGAAGAAAGAGTAACAGTTTTAAATCATGATTATCATCATTCATCCAACTGAACAGATTTAAACTTTGTTTTACAACTTCTATTTTTGGAGAAATTTCACGTTTAGAATCTATGGCACCAGATAGTAAAGAAAGTGGTGGAACGAAATCGATTGTTTTTGCAAAAATATCATGTTTAGAACCCATTGGTCACCACACACTTGCACCTAGCGAAAAGTTTTAAGAAGCCTGCTGACATACACATTCATCAGGTCATACTCTTTATAACAGAAACAAAGGGAACCAAATGCCCCGCAACAGAATAAATAGAAGAAGATAAAGGGTGGATTTTGTGCGGACAAGGAGGGTGACACGTTTGCAGCCCATTAACTGAAGAGTTGACTGAAGCATCACATCTTTAGGGTTGTTGAAGGTAGCAAAGTAAGTCGTCTTTAACTCTATATCAACCTAGTTTACATGTATGACAGGTCGGGTTGCTGAACGAACACACGCAGAACGGACACATTAAACGAAAATTGATGAGCAAAGTAAGTCAAGGAGTAGCATTGTAACTACCTAAATTCAACAGCTTGGAACGTGTTTTTCGGCATAGCCTGAACACTAGGTATGTTTTCTTCTTGGTTCTATCAACTCTTGATTCTTGAATTAAGTTAATCCCTCTCCTCTTCCTCCTATGACTATCTGAGTAAGAAATTACCAACGACCTTTGGCTTAGCACCCAACGGTATGTGAGTGACCCATCAACTAAGAGGCTGCGGGTTCAATTATCGTAGAGACATATGTAAGATAGTATCTGTGGAGAGGTGGCATTAGCTGTAAAAAATTTCCGTTGCAAAAAAAAGTATATAAGAAATTTCATGTGAATGGTGAACATTTGTTCATTTATTAACGTTATTGAGGCGATGTGTTAACTGTAAGTCTGTATATATGCTTACTTTCTCAGCCTCGAAACCCTACTCACACACACGACCACACATAAAGTCTATATATATGTACACACGTACCCTCGGGCGGGGGTGAGATTGTCTACATTTCACGTCACCCATCCTATCTCTGGTAGGACTGAATATTGTTGTTTTGGTACATAGAACCCTTGTCCTTGATGGTATGTGGCTAAAATAATCCAAAACAGTAACCAGACCACCATTACTAACTACGATCTACACTTGTGAAATTTGCAGAAATTTGAGCTAAAGCGAAACCCCTTTCTTCTTCAATTAATTGGTAACTTAGCGGAAGAAGAGCTGTAGAAATCAAGCTTGGCAGCAAAGCTGAATGGGTATGCAGCAGAGTTATGCCCACCAAGAATTTATAGTCATATTGATGGCTGGGACAATGAAATTATCAGAAAAGGGTGGCCTATTTTGCGAGAAGTGTAGGCAACTTCCTTCACACCCTATGTGAAGATCTGATAAAGTCACTTGTATCGATATATATTAGTTTCTGAGTTATTTTTTTGTGGGCCTGTAGAATATCATCATGGCTCTGGCCTTTGTACTTTTGTATTTTTGTCTATTTGTAGAAAACAGTTAACACTTTTGAGAATTCTGGCGGTTAAGTTTTATATCTAATACATGGTTTGTATCGATACTACTTTCTTCGTATGTTATGTCGCCACTCCCGGTTTCCATCTTTCATAATTAGTTCAAAATATTTCTTTGCATTTTACTCTTTATCCTACACCTTATAGCCTTTAATAAAGAAGCAGTAACTTTATTTAATCACCTCAATTAGCTCCTTTTGTTTGTTGTCATTCAGAGGGTCCAAATGGGACACAAGTATGAAACGGAAACAATTGCAATTGCGTGTGTCTCACGTGAATTTGATGATATATCAAAATTAGAAAAGGGCACTGAACCAAAACTGAAGCCAAAGAAGCTGTGTAGAATGCTCCTTCACCAAGTACAAGTTGAATTAGTACCCAACACATTCTTGAGGCATATTTTTATTGGTCTTTTCATTTAATCCTAACTATAGTATGTATACGTGAAACTATACGTTAGACAAAGTTGAGTAATCCCAACGGTTTAAATTTTGTCTGGTACAATTGGGCATGTGATAGACATACTCATAACAGAGACCCGAAAAATATACATACCAAGTATCTTAATACAATAGGTGTCTATAGAGTAGTGTAAATGTGTGAAAAGCCACAAGCTTATGGTAATATTTCTTCACATATTCGATCTTTCTTTATCTGCATACTTATGATGATAGAGAAAAAGACTTTTGATATAGCGGTATGATGAGTGTGGCACATTAAATGTATCTCAGCGTAAACGTGATTCTTTTGGAACTCAGATAGGTTATTCCAATGTATCTGAAGCATGTTGTGGAGGTGGGTCTCAAAATGTAATGTTGCAATGTGGATACTCAGGTTACAAGATATGTTCGAACGTAGATGAGCAAAACAAACACGCGATGATCGAACACACTGAGCACGTAACCGAACAGACTTCTTTTGAGGCTACAATAGAAATATAAATGGCCAAAATCAGCGACTTTAAGTTCTTTTTGTAGGATGTTTATTGAGCAACTTGAGTTACTCTTGGTAAACGCTTAGAAAGGAGGACCCAAAAAAACCACCACTTTTTGTTCGTTCATATTAATTTATATATAATTAGTTTGCTACTGATTGCATTATTATTGAAAGAAATATTTAATATATGTAATATATTAAATAAAAAAAAAATATAATAATGCAAACCTAAGTTTACGGATACAACGAAACATGGAATGATTTCGATTTAAGCTTTTGAAACTTTTCTCTCATTCATTATCAAGTTATCAATTTCTCCTTCGTATCACTTGAAGAACCAACAGACCACGACTTGTGTTTTAAAGTCAATAAACATGCAGAGAGTGAAACAAGCCTTGAAAAGAAAGAAAGAAAATGTCGATCATGGCAAGTAAAATATCGTATTACACACACATTAAAAGAGAGAAAGAAAATGATCATTGCATACAAGTCTTACAGTTACGTTTATATAACATATACATACAAAACTAGGAGAGTCAATAAATCCTACCCGACCTGAACCTGACTCGACTTGAACTCGACCCGAGTATATTCGGGTCGGGTTAGTCGGGTATAAATTTGAATTCGGGTTAATCAGGTCAACCTGACTAACCCGGATTCAAAATCGGGTCGGACATCGGGTAAAAAATTATACTTAATTCGGGTTCGGGTCAACTCAAATAAGTTTTTTTTCTTTTTCTTTAATTAAATTTTATTTAATTTCTACTTAAAAAAAGTTTTTTTTATATTTTACCCATACTCGGGTTGACCCGAACCCGAATAAACTCGACCCGAATAGACCCGAACTCGACTAACCCGAGTTCAACGAGTTCAGCTCGGATCGAGTTCAAGAAAATTATTTTTATCCTCAACCCGAATTCGACCCGATCCAAATAACCCGAACCCGACCAACCCGACTCGATTCCCACCGTATATAAAACACACACGAGTAAGAAGACATCCATGGTCTTAAATTGATACTTACGTCACCAAAATAAGATGTCTTAAATTTCTTTAGAAAACTAGCCATTTGAAAAACATATCCGAAGTTAAAACATAATCAAACCAAATTGGTCACACTGAAGACCAAACGTTGTAAAGAACACACATCCCAAACGAACCGCAAAATCATCGTATCAGCCAGGGGCGGACTTACATATTAACTATGAGGTGGCAGCATCCCCCATAGCTAGACTAAAACGACGAGATTTAGTACATTTTTCTATAAATTTGAGCGTTAATTTTAAATGCCCCTCACTCGAAACTCGTATTACGGCTCACTTAGACATTAAATTTCGACATTTAACGCTGTAAAACCTAAAAATATTCAAATTTTAAGTTATGATACTCGATTTTTTATTTAGATTATAATTCTTTCGCTTTGCTATTATCAATTTTTTTTGCCCCACACAATAAATTTTATGCATCCACCACTGATATCATCAACATTTTCCTCCAAAATCTCCTTCAATAGGTGCATCTCACCAACCAATTTAATATTACGATTGCGTTTTTTAGCCTTTATATTTTAATATATTATCCTTTAACTAATAAAACTTTATAACTAATACTTTTCATTTTCTTAAAAAAAACACAAATACCACATAAAGTATTTTCATAACAAACCCCTCTATGTATAAGTTTTTTAAATCCATGGTTAAAATTTCGACTACGAAAAAAACCATATACGTAAAACTATAAAAATAAAGAAAAGAAATCCTATGATTTCAAAAATATTAATTTTGCAATAAACTACAGAAAACAATTATAATCATCGTACTATATAATGCAAACAAATCAATATCGAGTAATATATTCTCCCATATCAACATACACAAATTATTTAGTTTTATAAAATTAAAATCATTACACGAAACTTTTAAAAAGCAATCACCAGCAATCACCATGTGGCTAAACCATGTCAATTAAAAACACAATTGTTAAATCAATATTATTTAAATATAAACATTGTGTTCAAAAATGTAATTCTGCTACAAAAACAAACCATTTTTGCTATCACGTTGGCATTCACACACAACCACAAAACAATCTCCCACTATATAAAAATAAGAAATAGATAATAATCAAGAACAAATAATTGTTTAAATTAAAAAAATAAACGGAAAAGTTACAAGTGACATCCACTCATCACACATTAAAATACAACCAAAAAATATGCACAATAATTGTATATAATCACTGCTTTAGTTCCTCTCATGTTAATCTTTAACTTTTATTAAACAATCATATTTGACATATACATACAATTAAAAAATCTAAATCAAACTACAAACGTTGACATCACTTACGAAGTAACCTTTTATCAAACGTATGATTAAGAATACTCTCAAACCTTTGTACGTTCATTATCAGTTTCGTAAATTTTTAACCTTAGCCGGAAGCTTATTAAAATATTTTTACAAACAACCCATAACCCAAATAAATACGATAAATGAAAATCAGAAGTCATACCCGCCCATCGGGCGGGTTTTGCCACTAGTATATATATATATATATATATATATATATATATATATATATATATATATATATATATATATATATATATATATATATATATATATATATATATATATATATATATATATATATATATATATATATATATATATATATATATATATATATATATATATATATATATATATATATATATATATATATATATATATATATATATATATATATATATATATATATATATATATATATATATATATATATATATATATATATATATATATACATATATATATATATATATATATATATATATATATATATATATATATATATATATATATATATGTATATATATATATATATATATATATATATATATATATATATTGTGACAATCCGTCAATTTATGGTTTATATTTTATTCTCAAATATTATTTAAAAACATTATTTTAATGTTATATTATGAACTCACTTATTTTTGTGAAGAAATTTAGGTTTACGTCTTGAAGTAGCATCGACTACGTCTAAACCGGAGGATTCTACGTTACGTGCTTACGTTTACATACACCGTCTTTGGTGACAGTCCGACATTTCAGGAAATAAATTTATCCGTGAATATTATTTTGGAGTTTTAAATTTGTGTTGGTTCATAAACTCACAAATTTACGAGAAGAGATTAGGACTTACTTTCATAATTTAACGTCCTTTACGACTAAACCGGAAACCCTAGGTTTACGTATTTATATTTTTGAACTCTGTTTTTGACGAGACAATTTTTATTAGATTCGTTTTGTGCCGTTGCTTCATAATTTATAAAAACGTTTTTCGTAAAACGACCCGAGTGCACGCAAATCAAGGAAACTAGAATCGAGGAATACCCGTAAATTAATGGGGATGGAACAAGTACATACTTGTCCCACCCCCACACATGGCTAAACAAAGCTAACAACACCATGTGGTGTCAAGCTTACAAGATAAGCTAAGACACATGTCTTAGTTTACTTGTAAACTAGCAACCAACATCAAAACCACCACCTCAAACCATTTTCATTCATTTCAACACATGCAAACCACTAAACACTCTCCTCCCTCTCTCTAAAATTCGTCCTAAACTCATCCAAAACAACCCCCATTTGATCTTAATTCAACCATAAATCATATGTATAATTTACATATGATGAAAACCCATTGAAGTTATGAAGATTGGAGGTGATCTTAACATGTAAAAAGGAGTTTTCAAGGGAGTTTGGGGCTGATTTCTCAAGGAGTTTTCATGAAGAACAAGGGCTGATTTTTGGAGGAATCTACAAATACTTGGTGATCCTAGAAGTGGTGTTGATATCTCATAAGATTGGTTACCAAAAACCATGTCTTGTTCATCCAAAAGCTCATCATTTCATCACTTTGGTGGTATAAAGATTGTTCTCCCCATCCTCTTGTTATTTTGATTATGTAATCATGTATTTTCTTTCTTATTGTATATGTATATGATGAATATATGATGATAAAAATGTTGTGTGGGGATCAAGTGTTGATAAATATGATTAAAGAGATGAAAAACCATAGGTAACAAGGTTAAAATCTTGCTAAATATGATGGCTGTATAAAAACAGTAAGTAACCAAATGTTAAACTGATAAAATGGCATGGTGGAATCAATTTACAGTAAGTATTAGATGTCATACACATGTGAGAGTTGGTCATGCAATGTAATCATCAAAATGAGTGAGATATGATCAAAACAAGTTTAGAGTACAAATCTGAGTTCACTGTTTTGGACGATTTTTAGAAAATACTTAGAGGCTGATTCAACAGTAGCTATAGAAGAGTTAAATGGAGCACATATCATGTAGTTTATGTAATAAAAATTTGAGCTTCTATATCCATATAGAACTCTAGATATGGCAGTTTTGGTGAACATGAAAATAAAAATCAGATTTTGGGAAATTAAAGTATAATAGTATTATATAAGCACTCAAATAAAAATAGTATAAAATGTGAATTAAAACCCACTAACTTATATAATACATTTATATAAATATGTATAAGGATAAACAAATGGACATTTTATAAAAATGGTAGTTTGATAAGTTTTATAAGTTATAAAACTATAAACATGATTTTTACGACTTTTTCGGCTATTACCGTAAAATTAACGTTTTTGCTAAATAAAACTTAGACGGTTGGACCCGTCTAATGTAAACCTTTTAAAACTAATATACTGATATATAAACATATATAACAAGTAAAAACCGACAAAACCCGAACTATATAACATACGGGCATTAACGGGCTAAGTTAACGTTATTGGACTAATAATACAACAAAATGGACTAAAACACTTATAAACTTATTTATTGGGCTTAACCCATTTGGGCCCAACATGTAAAATGTAAATACTGATAATACAAGTATAAAATGGATTAATACAAGCTAAAGAACTTATAATAAGTTTATTGGACTTAAAATATGTAAATAGGTAAAACTAGTAAACTAGTATAAAAGTTATCGACACATAAACATAAAAATGAGTAAAAGAGAATATGTAAACCCACTTGATCATCATATATATATATATAATCATCATATGTATACATAATTGTTATATTTATAAAGTCATTGGACATGAGTCTAAGACGAGTATTATTTGTCTAGGTTTCCGTGATTGAAGCATGTATCGTACGTCCGAATTGCCGATAACCCGCCTTCCCACGTCAACGTGAGTTCATAGCCTCGCACTCTTTTAAATGTTTTTATGAAATGTTTTATAAACCCGCGAGGGAGATAACATGTTAGTTTTTATAAAATAGGACACTAGTTGTCCTGATTGTTTGTTTATTGATTTGGACCCGAATGATTGTATGACCCGATAAATGATTGTATGACCCGATAAATGATTAAATGACCCGATAGATGAAATAATATGGATTATTAAAGTTAGGTTATGTCACTAAAAGTACCATTAGCATGAATTGTGAACTACCGGGATTTGGTAGACGCTTATGCATATAATAGTACTATTTGGGGACGATCACCCCAGTTCGCGCCTTGACGGTTGATCCCTGTCGTGCCACATTGATTGTTAAGCGAATTTATGTATGAGAAGATTTACATAGCGTGACCTTTGTGACGACACGCTAATTTAGATGGGCAAATTGAGTTTCGGGCTAGCTACCCGTTGTTTGTTGTAGTAAGGTAACAATGTCATGCGGCTTATAATAATCCAATTAACGAAATACTGCTATACGCACCAAATTACGAGGTATTGCCTGACTAGCAATACGGGGTCATACTATTGATTTTATGTTCGTGTTTTGGTTTTATACAACCATATTCATATAACGGTTTTTATTTAACTCTATACAACGTTATAAAACGTATTGTATGATATTTTTACGACATTGGTTCGTACAATGATTTTGAAGGCGAAAGCCTATATTATGAATTTGACAAGGATTTGTATAAAATGATTTTGGCTATTTTATGGCCTACTACATGGATTTGTACACAATGATTTTCGGTAATAATTTTATACCGATGTTATATTGATGGATTTTATTAAACTTATGAATTCACTCGGCGTTATCGCTGACCTTTTCTTTTAACATGTTTTGTCTCAGGTACTTGAAGGTAATTCTCGGGAAGACAACAAGAATTCAAATGCTTTGTAAAACCTGTATAAAATACAATGACTTGAGACCTATGTAACTTTGATATTTATGAATGGAAATGCTTTATTATTAAACGACGCGATTTTAAGCGTTGTCTATGAAGTGAGTAATGTGCTATCCCGTAACACCAACGAGTCTTCCGCTGTATTGAATTGTGTAAATTTGGGGGTGTTACAGTTTGGTACCAGAGCTCTCGTTATAGAGATCGAAAGATTTTTAAAACCAAGGTTTTGAATAAAACATTTCAAAATCTTTTAACTATAAACATTTTTCTAAAAATGTATAAAAATCTTTTGACTATAACGGTGCCGAAGAATTCCCGAGTTACCGACAAGGCCAGACTGAGAAGTGTTATTTTAATATATATATAACTTGGATTTTATATATATATATATATATATATATATATATATATATATATATATATATATATATATATATATATATATATATATATATATATATATATATATATATATATATATATATATATATGATGTAATTTTATTACATGATTGTTTGATGATTATTTTGATATTTATACGAGGTATTTATACGACGTAGATTGTCACAATGAACCCTAAATCCCCTAGTAAATTAATCGAAGCTATTCTCGTAGGAATTCTAGCTATCCTAGATCTAAACCAAGTTGTGGTTATCTATGATCCCAACAAAATGGTTGATATTCGTAGAAATGTAGATATTAGTTGATTGTGATATTGAAAAAGAATTGGCAAGATTAAATTTGATATCGATGTCATGACGATCTTTCCTTATAGAGTGGAGTTTGACAAAACGTTACCACCTAGAAAGATGTCATCTGATTCGTTGTCACCCAATTCTTCAAATTGAAATCGAAAGGGTGAATGTTGCACTTGAGGCTGTCATTGGAACCATTACCCAAAAGCCTCATGCCACTAGTACCTTTCCGAGAAGTCTAATTGAATGATCGAGTCATTTCATACTAGTGACTAATTTGATAACTATTGATAAAGGAGTTATAGGATTGGAAATTAAGTGTTGATCATATCGAGCTTTTATTGCCCTATTAAGGTTTATAAATAAGGTTGAAAGTATTGGAAAATGAGGTAGGATATTGCCTTGACTATAAGTTGATCAAAACTTGAATAAAGTAAAAATTTAACTTGAATGGAATATAAGATTGTTAAGAGGAATCCGTTAAGTCCTGTGATTGAATTATAAGGTTTTAAATGATTCGTGTTAAGGGTTGTTCCTAGGCCATTGTCCACTAACGAAGATGCCCAGTGTCCAAGAAATAAATTGAAGAAATATTCTTCTGAATTGGGACCGATGGATCTTTCGGGACATGTGGAACACCTAATGACTCTTGTAGATTAGTATTCATTGTGGTATCTTTTAAAAATCCCTAACTTAACTGAGACATCAGTTGGTAGGACGAGTTCTTGAAATTGTATGACATAGGGACACGTAATGTGTTACGGTACAATTTTGACTTGTTTGTGATTAATGAAAAGACTACCATTGATTGCCAAATTCTACATGTATCGATGTTATCTATCCTTTATTGCTTCATCCTAATGTTCGCATTAGTGATGCAACCATTGAACCAGTACTCATCTTGATTTGAGTTACGTTGTGGATTATTCTTTTCGAGCGCCAGCAAGGTCATGAACCTCATGATTATTTGGCTAAAGCTATCATATTGTAGTTAGTTCTTAGTGAACAACTTTTCATCACTCCTTTGCAGATCACTAATTGTTTTTATAAGTTAAAACAGTATCCTTTGAGAAAATTGAATTTTCATCACTATATGGATTATTTAAAGTGAGACTTATAAATAATCATTATTGAAATAAAGTTTATTATGAAATACCTTGGAAAACTTAATTGTTTTCATAACAAAGAAAATCTTTGTAAATTTATTTTGATTCTTATTTAAGAATTAAGCATGAAAATGTTTTTATTATAAACATGATGATAAAATTTTGACGAACTGAGTATTGCATCGTTAATCTTGAAATTGTATATAGTTGCGCGCCTACATACAATTTGGAATGGACCATGCAAGGCTGATTAGTAGTCACCATAAAACTAATGAATAAACACTACATTTTTTTTGAAGATTTTGAAAGATTAAGTTGTATGAGATCTGCAAGAAGTGAAAAATAGGGACATAATGTTAGGGACACCTACATATGTGCCTGTAGCATCTATTCTTCTGAGTCGAATTTACTCATCTGTGGAAATTGTCTTATTTAACAATTGACAATTCTTTCTTGTCCAATTCTCCCGTAGTGAGATTCTTAGGAAAAGTATCTGATTACCGAGTGTTGATACCCGACTGGATGTATCGACGTTCCTATCATTTCTTTTGATTTGGTTTCATTTGAATGACCTGGGTAACGATCCGAGGAGCTTTCGAATGCGTACTCAAATTATGAAAACATGGGATATATTCATATTCGTTAAATTTTTTCGTCTTTATCTGAATTGAAATTGTCTCGCGTAAATTATGATTTGACATTACTCTTTGGATGATAGTTGTGTCTCCATATATCCTTGAATTTGCGAAGGATTATGAGTTATTATTAGTCTTTTGAGAAGTTCACATCTTATCGACGGCAATAAAACTAAAAAAAGTTGATAGTGCCAGTAGAATGGATTGATTGATTATGACATGACGACATTGTCTTAATTGATGGGAACTCGAGTAGAATTCCCCTAAATGACAAGATGTTGATTATCAAAAGTGATCTAAATAATTCTTGATGGATGACCATATCCTGCATTTAGACTTGAAATTATAACGTGAATGGTTGTGAATTAATCATAGATATTATAATCTAGAAAGAACCTAATATGAATTTATTAAAAAGATGTTTCCGTTATCTGAAACTTTAGTAAGTATTTGTTGATGAATTACCTAGACTTTTTCCATTAAGGCAAGTTGAATTTGGTATTGATTGTATACCCGATGCTGCACCTGTGGCATGTGCACTGTACGTCAGCACCATCTGAATTGAAAGGAATTACCGTACAACTGAGAGAGTTGTCGGAGAAAGATTTTATTCTACCAAGCTCGTCATCATGAAGAGCTATGGTGTTATCATTCCTTATATTTATAGATTACTGTGGACTGAGTAAATTGAACATCGAAAGCGATATCCATAACTCGAAATGGAAGATTTGTTCGATCATTTACAAAGTTCTAGCGTATGTTTTAAATATTTGATCCATGGCATGGTTATCATCAACTTCGCATCTGCGAAGAAGATTATCTATTCCAATCACTACATCCGGTACTTGTAATAAACATTATGAGTTTCACGTGATGTCGTTTGGATTGTCTAATGCACATGTAGCATCCATAAATTTGGTGAATCACGTGTGTAGGCTGTAATTTGATAAACTCATGCTCGTGATCATTAAGGACCATTTGTTTGTTTATAAGAATAAGAATGAGTTAATAATTAGTTATATACTGCCCTAAATTAGCCGAACGATAAAAACCTGTACCTTAAAAATTTAACATGTGATTAAAGACTAAATCCTTTACATTATTTGACCGTGATTAATAAATAATGGAATCTATATTGACTCTTCAAAAATTAAGAGCCCTTTTAAGACTTTGGGTTTTACCAAAAAGGAAATGCAAATGTGTATTGACAAATGTTTTATCAAAAAGAACTTTTGAGGGATTATTCCCTTATACCCAGAACATTTAACTAAACTCCTGTTTAGGGGTAAATGTTCGTGTATACTTCTAGACAACTTAAGAAGAATTGAGGAAACTATATAAATTATGACTTGAAATTTTAAACGATAATTTTTGCATTTCAACTAAGAAAATTTTGACCAAGGTATAACCAAAGATTTTTCAAACATTTACGAATCTTATTAATTATTTTCGATAAATCAGCAAAAATCGTGTTAATTAAATTCAAATTTGTTTTGAACATTTTATTATAATTGGTCGAACTAAGAAATTTAAACTTTTAACGTTTACGTTTCATAAAAACTTAATATTTATTGTTAATTTACGTGTAATAATTATCGACGCTTTAAAACGTCGGATCAAGCAAAACTGATAAAAATAATAGTTGAGACGAAACTAAAACTTAAAAAATATGAAGAAATTTTTTTTTTGAATGAATACGGTCATGATAATTATTTTATAAGGAAAGGTGAATGTAGATATCGACGCATTATGTAGAAAAGATAAAGAATCACATAGGATGTGTTCCTTAATAATGAAGGTGCAAAATAAATTACCGAACAATATAAAAATAAACAATGCTTGTAAGAAGGATAATATAGATAATAAAAAGGGGTTCGCGGCTAATATTAACCATTAGAATTGAGGAGCCGATGGCGTTAAATGTATAAAAGACCACTTGTGATTGTCTAAATATGGAGATTTAGAGATTTAGTTATGTTGGAATCTTGTAAGTATAAGTATTCTATTTATGTCATTTCTGACTAAAAGTGTCTTTGTCTGAAGAAGTTGTACTAATGGCAAATTATGAAGGCAGAGATCGCCTCGTACATTAGTAAACGTCTAGCTATCGCAAAGGTCATCATCTGAATTTGATTCGATTTGGGTCATCATCGACAGACTGACCAAGTCTGCTAATATCATTCTCGTTAATGATAAATTCTTGATGAAGAAATTGACTCTTTTGTATATAAAGGAGTTATGTAAACATAGTGTGCCTGTATCGAACATCTTTATCAAGGTCCTCGCTTCGCATCGAATTTCTAGAGATTTGCTCAGAAGTCATTGTGAACGAACCTTGATGAGAGTACTGTTTACCACCCCAAATCGAAGGGACGAGGTAAAGTAACAATACAAAATACTATAAGTGTTGTTCTATGTTTGAATGATTGACCTTTGGTAATAGACCGTATAATCATTTTCCTTTGGAAAGATTATCATTGATAATTATCGTATTAGGATCGAGATTGAATCTTGTGAGGATATATATTAGAGCATCTGTAAGCATGAGTTGGGATGAAGACACCCGACATACACCCACTGTGAGTTGGACATGTCTTTTAGGTTTAAGGTTTCCTATGAAGTCAAACCTAACCTTACAAAATACACGACCCGCGAGACCTGAAATGATTGTTGAAATTAGGATCTGATTATTGACTGCCGGTAGTGGGCAAGAGGTTATGTGAATATGAAATGTAGATCTTGAAGTGCCAGATGGGTAGCGAAGTTATGCCAAACATTTTAACCATGGAAAATGAATTGATGATCTGGAAGATCATGGGATATAAGTCCCCGTTGTATGGGACCATTGAGATGATGTAAAAGTTGGTTTGAAAGGCATATAAGCTGGATCTACCCTAGGACTTCAAGAGCTGCGTGAATTATGTTTCGTATATCGAACTTGATAAAATGCCTATCAAGTGAAAATCTGACTATTCCTTAATGAAGTTTAGATCGGCGAAAAGTTGCATTCATCAAAAACCCGTGAACATCATGGATAGAGAAAGTAAGTCAATAATGTTGAGATTTTACTAGGTTCAATTGTTCGTTTCTCGGTATCTTAACGAATTGATTACCGGTTCAAAATGCGACTCAATTGTTTTTGGTGAGACAAATATTTTTTGGTTTTTTTTTAAATTAAATCGCAAAACGTTAAAATAAATGACGTTAAAGTAAAGCTAAAACTAACTAAAACATAAATGGTGTAAAATTAAAGACGTTAAAAGTAAATTAATTAAATGACGAGAAATTAAAATTTGACGAAAAGTAAATTCGAAAATTAAATAAGACAAACAAGTAAAAATAAATTGACGTAAAAATAAGACGAAACAATTAAAATAAAGTTAATTAAAAATGGCGGGAAAATAAGTTTAAAAATAAAATTTGACTAAAAACTAATTAAATTCGCAATTGTAAAAACTGAATTAAATTCGCAATTAAAAGAACTAAATTCGCAGTTGTAAAAAAACAAAAGATTTCGCAATTGAAATCAACAATTCCGCAATTGTGAAATCAAAGATTTCACAATTGCTAGAAAAAGTTCCTAAATCGAATCAGGAAGAAGATTTCGCAATAGCAGAAAAAGGCAAGATTTCGCAATAGCAGAAAAAGTTCCTAAATCGAATCAGGAACAAGATTTCGCAATAGCAGAAAAAGTTCCTAAATCGAATCAGGAACAAGATTTCGCAATAGTAGAAAAAGTTCCTAAATCGAATCAGGAACAAGATTTCGCAATAGCAGAAAAAGTTCCTAAATCGAATCAGGAAGAAGATTTCGCAATAGCAGAAAAAGTTCCTAAATCGAATCAGGAACAAGATTTCGCAATGGGGAGAAAGTACAAGATTTCGCAATTAATGAAAAAGTTCCTAAATCGAATCAGATTTCCTAAAAACTAGGAAAACACAAAAAGTACGAAAATAAGCTCAAAAATCTTAACTTTTGGAAGACAATAAGCAAAGTAAAACACCAATAAGCTAAATAAAAACACTAGATCAAAGATAAAACGTATGAAATCAACATAAACAAGACACGAAAATTAAAAAGACTTAAACTTTATATAAAAATAAGATGAAAAAGGTTTAGATTGAAAACTTGAAATCAAAACAAACATAGATTAAGAAAAAGATTGACAATAAGCAAGAAGAGAAGAAGAACAAGATGATTAAAAACTTAAAGATAAAAGATTAAAGAACACAAAATTAAAACTTACTTGAAAATTAAAGGTGCAAGACAAGGTAATTAAAGGTGCAATAAAGTAAATGACATGAATTTAAATGTGCAAAAATTAAAGTGGAAGAGCATAGTTTGTCAAACTAGCCAACAAAACTAATGAAATGAAAATGAGGGGTATTTATAGGAGATTAGGGAGGTGTTTAGAGGAAGCTTCCTCCCCCTCCTTCCTTTCTTCTTAATTGCAAGATCAAGTCCTTAAGCTTCTTTAATCTTCTTAAATCTTCTTAATATTTGGACTTTGTCTTGGGATTTCTTCGAACTCGTCTTTTAATTCTTCAATAAATATGACTCGAGTTCTTCGGCTTTTAGTAAACTTCCGTCTTTTGACTTTTTCTTCGATAAATCTTCAGAATTGGTCTTGGACTTCCGTTCTTTTTGCACTCTTGACTTCTTGACTTCGTCTTTCATCTTTTTCTTCAATAAAAGCCCGTAAATGCCCGTGTTTTCTCCACTTTTCACCTTTTCGTCCTAAATCACAACAAAAACACAAACCACGCATAATTCCGACATAAATGACATAAAATACACGTTTTGGTCCGGTTATTATTGTAATTAAGTGGTAAAAAGGATGGATGTTTACACACATATCAAATCCCCTACACTTGACCATTGCAATGTCCTCATGCAATGCATTAGTTACAAAGCACTTTTACATTTTTCATCATAATCAATCCACGTTGGCCTTTATTAAAGAGATAGAAAATTATAAACATTCAAAATAAAGAAATCAAAAACATACCTTGGGTTTTGGAAATGTTGTGAATGATCATCATCCTCAAGTTTTCACTTTCTCCAAACCAAGCTTAAAAACGAGATCATTGTTATTATAAGTTAGTAAACTAACACGAAATCATGTGGGCCAATTATTCACTTAGACTCCCTTATTCCTAGGGGTATCTCTTATATTTTATTGTTTGTCTTTAATGATCACGAGGATGCATTGTTGACTTATTTCGATAGTTATTTAGTCCAAAAATAAAGTGAACGATTTAATCAATAGTTAGCTAAAGGACAAAATCTTTTAAAACTGCTTCTCGGGACCTCATAAAGTTCATATCTTGGCATAACTCGCTTCACGATTTGAGACCTTTCTCGGACCGATATTTGGCAGCGACTTCATACTTCAAATCTTGAGAGACGTTCATGAAATAATGGTCTTCTCTTCACAATAGGAATTTCTTCACTTGAAGTTTTGAGAGATTCATACTTGGACCACGACTTCTTCATTTTTCTCCAATCTTTATTTTGGACTTTGATATACAACGATCCGCCTCCTTTTATGACTTGGATCTATTTATCCTCATACCTTGCTAGGGTCTTTTCGGATACACTTCTCCATGACTTTTGGGGAGTTTTTGCTTTTCGTCGTGTGTCTCGATCCTTCATATTGATTTTCGATAAATGATTCTTCACATCACTTTGGATCTTTAGCAACAAAATGTAGCCCTCGTGCCTTGTTAGGGCCTTTTCGGACTCGCAAATCTTTGCATCCCGCTTCAATAAGTTATGCCTTGGCTATGAACTCTAATCCATACCGAGCAAATTTTAAACGATCTTGGGCTAGAAGCTAAGTAACTTTTCAAATCGTACAACCTTATTTATTGCAGATAAATTTATTAGCAGGCGATGGGAGAATAGGCTTATAATTAACTCACATAAATTCCCGAAAGAATACCAAACTTATAATTGACTCTATCATCTATCGTTCTCCACAGTTTAAAATCTCAAGTAATGAGACTCGTGGATGCTTAGCCTATTAAATCAAAATTTTGGGTTTTCGAGTCGCCTATAGGATCTTGCAAACTCTTAGACTTTTTCAAGTTTAGAAATTGCATTTTAAAGTTCCCTTGATAAACGACTCTCTAGGATCAATTATAGGAACTTGCGAAAAGTTCTTGTTCTTAACCCGTGAGAGTTAAGACTTTCGCATTTTATAGCTCCCTATATAAAAGCCTAGCAAAATTTGACTTAAACACGTTAAGGATACTAGCTAGAGTAACTTAGATAAGAAAACCCGGGTTGAGTCAAAAGATTCACAACGTTTGAAAATTAAAACCACTTTATTAAACATTTATTCTAATAAAGAAAGAAAATAACTATACAAAGGGAAAAACTAATAGGCCAAAATAGATCAAAATTTTTGAAAAATGTCGAAAAATAGATTTTCCGGTTAAAATGAGGACAAATACAAGGAAAAGAGCCACTTAACTTCGATAGAAGTCCCCCCTACACTTAATATAAACATTGTCCTCAATGTTTAAGCATGTGGGAGTAAACTTCCCTACACTTAGGACATTGTGCACTTTGTTTAAATCTCGCTAAGGAAAAGACAACTAAAGAGATTCCTATTTTAATATTGAGAAAATATAAAATAGTGAATCGAAAAGAGTTTAGGATAGAACCGGGAAGAGTGAACACGAAATCATGGGTCGTCAAGAATCATCAAGAGTGGATCATTGAAGCTTGAATCCCTGATTAAGAGAGGAGAGGAAATAGCAAACCAACGGGTCTCCCCCTACACTTAAGGTAAAAACAAAGAAAAAGATAGATAGATAATTGGGTTGCCTCCCAAAAAGCGCTTGTTTTTGTTATCCGAGTCACGAGCCTGACTCATCCCCGAATTAAATGGTTCATGGGGAAGCCTCAAATGTAATACCGGGATCAAAGACCTTGTCCTCGTTCCCGGAGGAATATAACAAAGGATAGGCAGGAGGATAAGTCTTGAATGGTAGGAAGGTTCTTTCAACATACGAGAAGTATGTGAAATCTTGATCCTCGGGAGGTGGGGTGGGTATAGGAATCACATTGTCATCCTCCAAAGACAATGGACGAGGACCAATTGGAAAAGACGTAATGTTATCAATCATAGAATGGTCATTTTCACCTCCCGGGTCAAAGCACTCATCCTCATTTCCCGGAGAGGGAAATTGATACATCACCCGATTGGGCGTGCATTCAGTAGGATGAGGAGGCAATATAGTAGGATAAGTAAGAGAAGAATTACCTTCCACCTGCGATACCTTTCCAGTAGAGTCTGAACTCTCCACCTCTGCGATAGAAGGGGGCATGGCTAACAAAGCATGCTCATTAATAGTAGGAGAATCAGAGCTAGCAATGTCCTCAATCCCTTCGTCAAAGAGAGGATTCACCTCACTAGATATGTAATCGTCATCAAAATCAAATAAAGGGTCCGAATAATATAACACCCCCAACAAATGCTATGCGCAGCAGAACTACAACATTTGGGTGCTATACAGTTATCATCACGCACAAGCTATTTCGAACGACTCAAAGAGACGTAGAAATTTAAACATAAATTAAAGATTGTTTAAAACAACAAAGTTTACTGTTTTCCAAACCCCAAAAATAATATAAAACAGAGTTTGCATTTTGGTCCCCACTGAATCTCAACCCAAAATACAATTTTCGTTCACATGACATAATATAAAGTATTTAAGTGCTAAAAGGGAGGAAAAATAAAGTAGACCGCCAAGCCACAACAACTTCCATCCTCGCATGCTCCACTGCTATCAACCTTGATTACCTTAAACACATGCTTAAAATCGTCAACACAAAGGTTGAGCAAATCTATAGGTTTATCGAATCATCAGTTGAACATAAGTGTTAAAAACCAATCATGATCATTCAATAGCATTGTGGCCATACAATCTATTATTCAAGGATATGACAATTGTGTTTAAGCTCATGACACTAAACTGTTAACTCAATCACCCGCGTAATAATTACCGGCGTGATTCAGATGAAACCAGTGCCCCTACTAAGGCATTAGTTGCAATTATACCTTATCTCTCATACAAGATAATCTACCGTAGAACTTACTCAACGTACAGCTTCTCGGCTAGCATTGGGTCGTTAGCCCCGTAGTACTACAAATTGTATAAGCGGCTATTTCCAACCCACACAAGGGCAAGACAATAGTTAATAGTTCATGAAATTAGGGCCTTTTGCAACTAGGTACTCTACACAATTTCGAGGCAACATTCGGGTCCAACAATCATTCATGACTTATGTTCGTTATCGTTTAAATAGCATGCATCCCCCTCGCGGGTTAAAAACATTTGAAATAAGTAAAGAGCGAGGCTATAGACTCACCTTGCGTAGTAGTAGTGGTTCTAGCGAAGACGTAACGAGAAATGTCACCGACGACGTAGATGCCCGGGAAAATCAAACACTTGACCTAAAAATAAAGGTACGAAAACCAAATCAATACTCCGCGTACATTATTGTACTAAACACATGCAAATGCAACCACACTCAATGCTTATGAAAACTCACGCCAAAGTCAAACAAGTAGTTGTTACTAGACTTTTACCATTTATCAATGTTATTAAAGTTACTATCCATTTTACGGTTTCGCCGATACTTACCAAAAGTATGGGCTGTTTTACTAGACTTAACCCTTGTTATAAAAATTAATAAAATTCTCAAAAATACCTTAAGACCTGTAGAAAACCCATTTTTAATCCCATTAAAAGTTTTCGCTTTTACGACCCGTTACTCAACACATTACTAAACCTACATTTTTCGGACTGAAATTGCACTTTGACCAAGTCGGACTCATTTAACCCATTTAAAATATACCATTGACCTCTACGACACCTAAGTCTAATAATAGACTCACATACACAGGTTTGAGACCAAAAATCAACTTTCAAACATTTACCAAACTCTATCTATGGTCCCCGGGATTTGACCCAAAACCAAACACAAATTCGGATTGTGTTGATTCTCATCTCCCGGTACACGTATTTTCAAAATAACATAACTTTTGACTCGTTTGGAGTTAAAAGCTCTATCTTATACCGAAACGAGCGTGTCGACGACCACTACAACTATATCCTACAATCACAACCTGGACTAAAAATTAAAACCACGAAAATAGCCCTAAACAATCTGTTTGAAAACGACTCATTCAAAATCACATTTCTACTTGTTTTCAATCCATCCAAACATCACCTAAACCTAGATTAACCCCTCATACCCATTCCCAATCACCCAAACAGCCTATAACACTATAACAATCGAATCCTCATCAAAACCTAAAGCCTAAATCATACATGCAATTGGTTCCATTCATTCAAAAACATCTAAAACACATTCCTAAACATAAACCCACAACACAAAACATCAAAATCACCAAGCCACCACCAAACCCATTTTGGCCGTGGGTTTGGTGTAGCCAAAACACCCAATCCATTCAGTTTTTAGCAAGTTTCATGGTTGATTATCCATTACCCCATCACTAATTTGACATCCCACTAGTTTAATTACACAAAATAAAACTTTTGAAAAATCTTTTAATTTTTGGAAAATCATGTTTATGCATGTTGGATTGAACCTTGGAAAAACACTTAACAAGTAATTAGAAAAGGTGGTCTTTAATTAGATTCTTCAAAAACCTAAAAAAATGGTGGTGGTGGTGGTTTGTGAAGGGTGGCCGACGGCTAGGTGAGAGAGGGGAGAGAGATGGTGAAAAATTTGTGGTGTGTTTGGTTGTGTGTTTTTAGTTTGGGTGTTTTGTAAAAGTATGGAGGGACCAAGGTGCAATTTGGCTAATCTTTTGGCCTTAAGTGAAAACGACTCTTCTAAATAGCGGGAACGACCTATTAATCGACTTGAAAATTTTACGGAAGTCGGGGGTTGTCCCGAACACTCGAAAATACTTTTAAATGGTTCAAACGCACACAAAACGAATATACACATGGTTCCGACTCGACTTAACACGTAATAAAAATAAAATCTCGAAAAACTCAAATATCGATCAATCGATAATAAGAGGTAAATTTTGGGCATCCGTCGGTATCGTAGTCGTCATCGGTTCTTCTTAAATCGTCAAACGTTAAATTACGACCGTAAACGTTGGTTTCAACTTAAACCGTCAAATAATTCCACGATAAAAATTCTTAAAAATTTCAAAAATATACGTAAAATAGGATTAAATAAATGACGTTGGGCTCGGGATATCACATCCACAAGTGAGCCACAACTTAAGAGAGATGCTCATACCGAACAACTCTTGAGACAATAACTTAGCATCATACGGCACATTCACGGGTCTTACAAATTAATCTTGAAAGTTTCCTTCGGAACGTCTTCATCAGATAGTGACTCGTCATCACTAGAAGTAAAATCATCATCTTGATCAAAAAGAGGATTGGAGAAAGCCAAAGAATCCTCTTCCAAAGTGTTGGTGGAAGGAACATCATCAGAAGAAAGTGCATCATACGATGAGTATTATACTTTGCTTTTATCTCTTAACATCTCGATCCATGGTCTCCACTTCAATTTTCCAATTTCTTCCTATGGTTATCAACACGTCTCTTTTCAAAGCTTCTCGCGGTTAGCAAGTGATACTTAGTCTACACCATCTCTTCCGTAGCCTCTCGAATCCTTCCAAGTCCATTCAACTGACTTTTCCTTACTTCATTCTATCCAACTGGCGATCTACATTTTCATCCACAAAATGCTTCCACTGGTGCAGCTTCCACACTAGCACGGTAAATGTGCTTGTACAAGAATTCTATCAAGGACACATGTCGATCTCAACAACTATCAAAATCAATCACACACGTTCGGAGCATGTCTTCCAACGTTCGAATCATCCTTTCACTTGGTTCATCATCTCATAAAAACAACTATCACAAAATAAAATCGCACGGGTCACACATAACCCCATCGAAAACATTCGGAATATACAAGACGAAGTAATTAATACTAGTCCTACAAAATCACCTTATCGCAATATTATATACATACAAACCTATTTCGTCAAAAACGAATTCATCGATACGGTAATCATTCGACGTATACATAACTCTCTCGAAAACATCACAAACCAATCAAACATAAAAGCCATTATGAAGCACATAAAGCTGTATCACGACATGTTTGCGAAATAGCCAAACCATGCCAAGTAAATAAGTTCAACCAAGTAAACTCATGCTTGCTAATCAGCCAAGCCATGATAAAATAAGAAATGTTGACATATTTCTCGGATGAGTCCAGTCAAAAGAAAATTGCAAGTTAAAGAAGGTTTACGAGCTTGCCAGCTATGGATGCATATCTAAAAAGAAATAAAATACATACATATGTCATCGCAGGGCGCTCACCCATGGATTCATACACAAAAGATATTACAAGAACACCATCTCACTTCCGTCTCACACGTGGTCAAAATCTCAATAAGCATCATCGTTCACAGTATAAAAAAAATACATATATATTACACGGCACGTGTTCTCCATGATCGGACTTCATTGGACAATGTCGTCTCAAGTTCTCACAACTTACGATCACTTGACCAGATCACATACAACATAAACACATATGAGACAAGGGTTCACCATAGAAACATCAACTATGTTTATCTATCGTTTAACCATCGATAATCAAGGATGGTTGAGTCAAGCAAAGAGGATTCCTCACTTGAATAAACGAAGACGGCAACTGAATTGTCTTCCAACTACCGATGCACAGTTGGTAAACTTCAACAGTTTATCGCGCGTCATAAAACATATCAAAAGAATGAGAAAAGAAAATAAATAAGGTACGATGCGTTTGATGTAGGAGAAGTCTTCGTCATTCCCCTCAGAGTCACTTGAACTCTGATTTCCTCTACTTTGGCAGTCTTCTATTCTTGTTTAAAATTTCTTCTCAGTGTCGGTACGAGTCCCTTTGGTATTTCATCAACACCTTAACGATTCTGATAAATTTCACACGTTACACACAACACATAAAAACATCTTTCCAAAATTACTCGGTCACGGTGACTTACTAAGTTAATGCCAAACAAAAAGAAAAGATTTCAAGGAACACCAGAAAATTCAAAAATTGTCCTTAGGAATCAAAGAAAATACGACTACTTGCAAAAATGATCCACCATTTTAAAAAGAAACGTTCTCATCCAAACGTTCATCAAAACACTACAAGTTTCAAGATGACCAATTTGTTTGACACGATAGTGCCCTTCCTAAACTATGCATAATTAGCTAGATCATGCATACTTAAGGATCAAGCAACAACAACCAACAAAACAGGATTCTTCCCGAATTATGCATAGTTAGCTAAGCTGTGCATAATTAAGGGTCGAGTGACGACATAAACATTATTATTACATACCAAATATGACTACGAAAGTTTTCGACCTAATCTTCAAAATAATTAAACCATTTGAAATGAAATTTGAAATGGGAAAATATTGTTACCATCGTTTTAAGAAACACATCAAACATCTTTCATACACTTTGAAAACATATTTTTGCTTTGCCTTTTTATGAGAAAATAAATAAATAATTAAATAAAGAAATCGACACCCTTTGCATTTGGTTCACCAAAACATTTCACACACATACATATTTTCAAATAGATTATTCACAAAATAGCGGTAAGGTGGTTCGAGATTAAAGATCATTGCAAGCACAACAAGTAATAAAATCAAAAAGCAATGAGATCGAACGAGGTAAACGAGCAATATAATTGCCGGCTAAAATTAACTACATCAGAAATGAAAATACTTCAAACATATGACAAAAGTCTTGGGATAACAACAGCGATCTACGAATACATGGAGTAAAACAAAAATTGAATATCAGCACAAGCGTCAAAATAAAACAACAATCATAATTCCCATCGTCTCGAGTTGCACACACATTCCACCAAGGGTAAATGGGGAGAGAAGAATAATCACGTGGTCGAATAGAAACAATTTCACCTGGAAGGTCGAGTTCTTTCACCTCTACAATTTGGTAAAGCGGCTTCGCCTCCTCGCTTTTGTTCAATATAAATAAATAGCCAATTTAATAAAGATTTATAGCATCATTCAAGTAAATACAGAATTTTAGGTTCCATTAACCGAAAGAAGAAAAGTTACGGCGTCCATGAACAGGACAAAAATACACCGGGTGACATACCCTCATCATCAAGTACTAGAGAAGTAGCAACCCAAAAATAAATATAATAATAATGGTTTCATATCATGGAAAATATTAAAATGAACAATCACATGACTACTCAAGTTTAGATATAGACTTGTAAAATCAAAGAAGTGATGTTGTACGATCGAACCATCGTGACTCAAAATATTATGTCTTAAGAAAATAATACAAGTATGCGTTTGTTGGGTAATCCATTTGCATTTTCTAGTTACTGTTACCTGGTATATTGTAAGACCGAACATTTGCACATTTTTAATTTGTGTTACACCATTAAAGAATTTATACTTTTCATGTTTCAATCTTTACAACGTTTTCATTCCTGGAAAAATTTTCAATCTCTCGGAAATTATTAACATTAGTAGATGCGGTGACTCGGTTATCATAATTGACAAATCATTAGGTTTGAAAATCTCCATACTTGTGTCAAAATCTCGTTAATGTTCATATCTTAAGTACCAAAACGTATACAGTAAGAATTTTCCAAGTTTTACGTTTTTATTATTACGACTTATATTATCACATATATACAAGTAACCAACACAACTCAAATTAGTCCAATTGACTCTTAAAATTAACCTTGACTTTTTATTATACATAAGTCTTCCTTAAAACTGGTTTGTTAAATCACATCCGCGCACTTCGACTCAAATGATAAAGAGGTTTCACGTAGTTTTATCTCAGATAATTTACTGATTTTAGTCGACATTTGAATCTCGATGATAATAATAATAATAAATAACTAAGATGCTTATTTTAATAATTCAAAGATATATAAAATTTAACTTTTAATCTTTAGCTCGTTATCAAACAATTTTAAAATTAACACGTCTCGCAGCGGAATAAAATAACGTTCCATCAAGATTTTATAATTCATTTCAAGCATTATAATTTCTCACTTATAGTGTATATTCCGATTTTATCCCATTTTATTCACTACAACAAGTAACGCGTTCTAGTTTACACCAATGCATACGTAAACATAACCTTATGTTTAAAATAAAACCAATTTTACAAAGTTTTTATCTCCAAAATACATGACCAATTCTTCTACTCATGTTTTATATTACAAGATACACCAAAAGTTTGCTACATTGACCCGAAGATTAATTCATACTAAATCCAAGTTACATATACTCAATAGTCATATCGTAAATTTTATTATAAACTCCTTTTTAAAATTATATTAAACAAATTCTTGACAAATCCATCACAAGCTTCTAGTATTAATTATTAATATTTGAAAACAAGGATTTTATGAGTAATATAAATTACTTATTATGATATACCAACCAAGGTTGAAGGAAAAACAATTTCACTTTGTCACTTTACTCTCTATAAGAGTTTTACTTTTTACAAGACACATCATAAGTCATTTTTGTCCAAAAGTTTCATTCACCATTTATTTAATATGTAAAACACTTTATCTTTAAGTCATTCGATCAACAAAGTTTAATGCTTTATTTAACTCACACAAATGCCGGACCTCGTCATGTATAATATCGAATTCAAAATAATGAAACAACAAAACAAAAATGAAATAAACGAAGCGAGAATACGTATGTCAACTAAATGTTGTTATCGGCCTCGGATGAGTCTCGAAATTGAACTCCACAAAATTAACACAAAAACCAACCAAATTCCAAGTTATCCCGATTGATCACAACGCTAGTCTATTTTAAAACACGTCTTTAAAATTCAAGTAGAATAGTAAACAACGATTAAATGGCAACACGCCTCAACCACGTTTTATAACATACACATGTGATTCGTCGCTACGATGTACGCATCGTTGATTATACTTCGTCTATTGTTATAGTTACGCCAACTAACATATCAAACCCATAAGGAATAAAGGAAATAAAGTAATACGTAAGTAAATTACGTTTCAAAAGAAAATGTCCAAAATGACACATCACGGTGCGATAACGACAATCGAGATCAATCTAGTTAATATACAATATGTTACGAAGCGTTATTTACGTATCTAGAGTATCAAACGAGGTTCATATTTGGTTATCCGAACAATAAATTAATTATCAAGATTGATAATTAGCGGTAAGGCCGAATTCTCAACAAAACCGCATTTTAATGTACGATGATTACCCAAGGACCATTGCTTCGCGTGCAATGCCTTTAAATACCATAGTATATACATACTTATACATACAACCATTCCTACATACACGTAGGATTAGAACGCGGTGTTGCCATGTAATGCAATGTAGCCCGTTATGCCAAATACATGCAACATATAAGATAATCTTTACAAGAATTTGCAAATTACGATGATAAGTACTCAACGTACACAACAATATATCTCAATATATATCAAAGTATTTACTTACTAAATACTAGAGAATTCATATCAATTTGAGGGATACATCTAAAATATAAAGCAATGCTAAAGAAATCTTACCGGAGCCATGCAGGATAGTTGTGTGCTTGGACAATTTCTTACGACACCAAAAGTTATAGTTTAGGATTTTTCAAAATGACCTAGTTCTCTATAACTCATGGCTCTGATACCAATCTATAACACCCCCAACAAATGCTATGCGCAGCAGAACTACAACATTTGGGTGCTATACAGTTATCATCACGCACAAGCTATTTCGAACGACTCAAAGAGACGTAGAAATTTAAACATAAATTAAAGATTGTTTAAAACAACAAAGCCTACTGTTTTCCAAACCCCAAAAATAATATAAAACAGAGTTTGCGTTTCAAAAATTTGATGTAGTAAAATCGTACACGTTTTAGGAAAAACGTATATGAGTGGCAAGTATTAAGTTGCACGCTTTAGGAAAAACGCGAAACCGAATAAATTCCAATCGTTCTCGAAGGAGGTGTGTGGATTAATGTGCCAATATATAAAATAACAATGTTTGGATTAGTGACGTTTTTGGTTTAAAGAGAGAAAAATAAAAGACGAGCTACGACTACGATTAAACTACGACGTTGACGTAAAACGAAGACGTAATTACGTAAAACGCGACAAAATTAAAAATTAAACCTAAAAATTAATTAAAATATTAAACTAAGTCTAAAATGATATAAATAAGAATAAAAATCCAACAAATATATTTTTAAACCTTTTATTAATTAAATATTCAATTTTAAATGCTAATTAAAGCCCTAAAATTAAATATAATTAACAAAATGCCCAAAATATTATTTTATTGAACTAATAACTAACTTATATTATTTAAAGACTAAAAAGTATTTTTCCTAAATTTTAAAAGCTATTTTTCTATTTTTTTATTCACTAAAAACTATTTTTAAACTAGTTTAAACTAAAATAATGATTAAAAATATTAAAATAATGCCAAAATTGATTTGACAATTTTGAAAATCCTAAATTACACTAAAGAACAGTAGAAAAATGAAAAAGATAGAAAAATGTAAAAATTTTCACTAAAAGACAAAACTGATTTATAATTAAACCCTAATTAAACTAAAAAAATAATTAAAAAAGATGAACAGTAAAAACTTTTTATACTAAAACTCTTAAAATATTATTCTAAACAGTATTCCCAATATTTAAAATGAAAAAGAAGTATTTTTGGCACTAAATGCCAAAAACAGAAAATAGAAAGTTAATTAAAAATAGCTACTAATTGTGAAAAATAGCAAATGAACAGTAAAATAAAAATTAATTATACTAAAAAATCAAGAATTAAAAAAGAAAAATATTGAAAAAAGAATGAAAGTCTAATTCCTATTTAACCTCACTAAAGACAAAAATATAAAAATCGTGAAAGTGACCTTTGCTTGTTTTTGGCAGTTAGCAAAGCAGTGGGAATACTTGCATAGGCAGTGGGAATTGAGTTCCCACTGTTAGAACAAAAAATAGGATCTGGGCACGTTATGGCTTGTAACCAGAGCTTGGGTTCGTTTTGTTGGACAAGATTGGCACCCCTACACTCGGTGGAGTGTAGGGAGTCAAGTTAAAGCAAATAACACACAGGTACAATGCAAATATAACACGAAAAAGAGCAAAGATCAGTTGCTGTGTACAAATAGGGGGCTGTGGGGGGCAGTTACTGATCTACTTGGTCTTAGGATGAATTTTAAAGCATGAAAACTTGCTCAAATGGCTACCAATGTGAGCTTAACTGATTCCAAGTCTTATACTAACTTATCCCTTAACAATAACAAGATTTTAATGAGAAATCCTCACCAAAACTACACACACAAAAAAGTTACTGATTTTTTTATTATTTAGCTAAAAATGAAGCATGCGAACTCACTAATATCCTATCAAACTTGAAACAAAATATCAAGACAATAACTACTACCCTATTGGAGTGTATTTAAGCTGTTTGCACCCAGTTTTGTGTCACCCAAAACCAACTACACCCTAATCCCAAACACACCTCTATTTTTCTAAAACTTAAATTTATCAAAGGAAACTTGTTCAAACTACACAAATCTGATTACCCTCTATCTAAACATGCATGTAAATCATAAACAAGCAATATCAAACAACAAAATCAACAATTTAATCAGTTTCTCACTAAAATCACATAAGGCACATTTAAAACTCAAAAAAGAAATCCAAGAGGGGTTCAAGCCTATAACCTGGCTGATGCCTTCCTTTTGGGGGGTTCTTAGAGCTTAGATGAACTTATGGAAGGTAGCGAGGATGCTGATGTAGAGAAATGGTGTGGGGACCACAGCAGTCCCAAACACACCTACAATGTCTTCAACTTGAAATGAAATGAAATTTCTTTGATCCTGCCAAGAAAACAAAAGAACAGAAACAGTGACCTGTGAGCAAACAAATAAGCTATAAGCAAGCTTATTAATTAAGCTGCTATAGCTTATAAGCTTATGCTAAAAAAAAATATATTGAAAACTGATTTTTCTTTTTGAAATTTTTGGAACACAAAACATTGAAACCTTAGATGACAACTTAACCAAATTCTTGGATTCACCTTTGTGATTCCACTTTCACTTCCTCACAAAGGTTTATCCAGAAAATAAATCAACTTCTCAAAAAAAAATGAAAACGGATTTCTGAAATTCTTGATGAATGTAAACCTTTTTAACCTTAAACTAATTTGCAAATCAATGACAACTAAGTAACTACAATGGAACTCAGTAGAATGTAAATGTAAGAACTTTTCATTTTCATTAATTCGTTGAAAAATAATACATAAAACTGGAACATTGAAAATAGGTCACAAGTCGACCTATTTATACAAGACCTAGGAAATTACTAGAAGCATTGGAATAAAATAATACAAAGCTGAAAAAACTAAAACCCTAGCTCATCAATTTCCAGTAATGCCCTCAAGTTTGAATCTTCTTTTCTTGGTCAAAAGGTCCATGTGGGATGCCAGCTTCATCTTTTGATCTAGGACGTTTATTAGAGTCCTTTGGGACCAAGGAAAGTGTTGGAGCCGTTTGATTGCTGTAATATTCTCTCTTTGCCAAAAATAGTGAAGCAGGGGACAATGGGGGGTCCACTTTGGAGTCACGGGGTGGAGGTTTTATAGGTGGGTTTGGTTTGTGTGATGGTGAATCACTAATCTGCACTTAATCAAAGGATAACCCTTTGATTTGTATAAATTAGTGATTAGGGTTTATGTGGGTTAGGGGATTAGCAGGTAACGTTTAATTGAGATTAGGGGATTAAGATTTTTTAAAAGTGTGTTTCCCCCACTTTTAGTCAATACTTAATACCCGGGTAAGTAAGGTTTGACTTGGGCTGGGGTATTGGGCTTGGTCGGGTTAAGGTGGTAGTATGGGTGGGTAAAACGGGTTTGGTTGGGTTATTGGATAGTAAAATGGGTAAAATGTTTGGGTGTTGGCAGTTTGAGTCCCCAGGGTTTCAAAAAGATGGCATATAAAGTTTCCACAGCTTTTAAACCATTTTTCTTCACCAATAACTTTGGGAAGATTACATTTTCAGTCCTTGTTTGTTTGTAAACATGGAGTGAGGATGAAAAATGTAATTCTTTTGATCTTCAAGGGCCACACTTGTATATTCTTGGTAATTTAGGGACCCTAATGTAATTATGACTTTTACAAGGGTATAAATTGCCAAGTCTTCAATAGTTGAGGGACCAAACTTGTCAAATCTTCAAATTTCAAGGACTTCAAAGAAAATTCATGATTCGGGTCCGGTTCTTTGTGCTGCTTCGTTTCCCGTGTTCGTTTTTGCTTGATTCCTTTGATCTTTTGGTGAATTCACGATATCCGTACCTAAAATACACAATGAACAAACACAAGCATATATTGGGGTATTTTGATGATATTTTAAGCGTTTTAAGCCCGATTTGGACGATGAGACTATGTATAAATACAGTCTCATCACTCCCCCATACTAAACCATTGCCGTGTCCCCACGCAATGCTAGAATTAAGTATCGTAGCACTTCCAAAATTCATTTTTTGATGACATTTATTCAAGACATAAATTTAAATAAACTACTACACGCGTTTTAGACATAATGTATTGTTTTCATCACAATTAAGTGACTTTTGGGTTCATAGAACAAGAACACGTGAATGCTTCGTTAGAAATAATTTCGTCGTCCTCGATTTTCACCCAATTCCATGCTAAGCGTGTAACGAGATCATTGTTATTATAAGTTAGCAACACGAACACATCTCATGAGTGTTAATTACGAACCTAAATTCCCTTATTCCTACTTGGTATCTCTTATATTTTATTTTTGTCTTAATGATCACGAGGATACATTATCGACTTATGCGTGAATAGAGATTAAGTCTAAAAATAGAGTTTTAACGGTGTAACCAAAATCATTAAATCAATAATTCACCCCAATAGACAACGATGTCAAAAAATTAAGTCAACAAGAAGGATCGATAAACACGATTTTATAACGGTTTTGAACATGAGACTTATTACCAAGACTTTTATACGCCCCCTAACGGAAGGGCCTTATTATCTTTGGTTTACCTCCATCTTTTATTCAACTTCGCCATGAAGCTTTTATTATGACTTCGGTCTTGCCTTGCCTTTTATTATCCGCCTCATCGGTGGTTTTATTAGCCAAAGACGTATATCCTCACGCTAAGGCGAATTTTGGATCTTTAAAGCTTCGAAGATTAAGGCTTGATTCACTTTCAATTTGGGCATAGATTTTTCGGCCTTGTGAGCTTCAAATTTTTTCTTAATTTAGGTGAGCACTTGAAATCTTATTATTAGGTGAAGCTTTCGATTATTCGGGTGCCAATACTTCAAAACCGTGACGCTAGCGATACCTTAATGTTTTCCCAATTTAATTACATGGAAGCTACCAAAACAAATTAGAAACCCAACAATAGTGACTAAACCGCTAAATCAATATTTATTAACAATTTATTATGCAAAAGTGTTGGGAGAATAAGCTAATAATTACTACTCATAAGATCGTGACGATTACGAGACTTATAAATAACTCTATCATTTCTCGTCCTCATTTAAGAGACTTAGCCTAAAAAGTTAAGGAATCGAAGCTAAGTGCTCAACACGCACGGTCGAGTCAAAAATTACTCTTATTTTCACCATCGGAAAACCTACATTCGTGTCTTAAACACTTACGAAAAATACGAAAAAAATTTAAAATTTGGCCATTTTTAGCCTTATTTGCAACAAAACGATAACAAAAAGATGAAAATTGGATTGCGTGTTGACGTAAGCAAGGTGAAGTATCTACTTACCCCCCCCCCCCCCCATACTAAAACTAAACATTGTCCTCAATGTTTCGAGTCTAGGGGTGAAAACACCCCCATACTAGAGACGAAGTCGAATGCTTAATCTCGAGCATGGAAAGGGTAAAACGAATAACCTAAAAGCCGTTTATGAATTATGCTAATAAGATAAACGTTAGAACATAAAAGGATATCATCGGATATCGGAATCTCCAAAGGCAACGATCGAAGCTCGAGTGATCCATAAAACGAACACGAGAGGCTTCAATGATGACGATGAACCTAATAAATCACAATCACAAACAACCACGAAACAAAGGTTGGAAGAGCACAAGTCCCCTCGTTACATTAACTAAGAAAGCGATAATATGTACAAGGGTAAGCATGAGAATCTTCCACGAGGCACCTTGTTTTTGTTAACCGAGTCAAAAGCTCGACTCGAATCCCCATAAATGTGATCATTTAGGGATAATCTTGGTATGGTCATTTTTGGTGGGACTTACATGATGAACAAGGCCCAAAAGTACATGGAGTACTTTAAAAACCCGATAAACGTATACCGGGGTCAAAGATAGCGTCCTCATTTTCGGATGAAAGACGATAACACGCCACTCCAACACAAATCAAAACCCCAAAGGGGTAGAAGAAAAGAGATAAGAAGTAGAAAGGTGGGGCAATGGGTAAGTCACTAAAATGAGCTACTCGAGGTAGACTCACACCAAGCAAATAGATTAGATTTCCATTTATTGCATCGGTGGAAGACCGAGATTTCCCTTTACAAGCAATTCCGGGATCGTAAATCTCGTCCTCGGTGGAGAAATGGGAGGGAACATTTGGGGCTTCCCCCACACTAAAACCATACACACCATCGTCAAAAGGAGTAGACGAGGTGGTAGCACTCATATAACGATGTGATGACGGAGTTAAACATGTAGAAAAATCTCTTAAAACATTTTCAAAATCTTTTCCTTTTTCATCGTTTTTAAACTCTTTATGAAAAACCGATTGAATAATGTTGAAAATATTTGGCGTGTCAAATTCAAAATTAGTCGCGCTAAAAATCCTCACATTTAAGTCTTTGGCGGGAGGGGGTGGCGGATTGTATAAGTTCTCAAAACGTTTGTCAATAAAGAACACCGCCCCCTCGGGGTCAACATACTCGTCATCCTCATGAACGTCGATCTCATCGATTTCTTCATCAAAGATAGGCTTGTCAAACCAAGGTTTGTCATTCCCCTCCTTGAGTATCTTAGAAACTCTCTTGAAAAGATCACGATCAAGCACGAAACCATCATTCTTTTGTGGGGATCGTTGATAAGTTAGATCCTCACGAATGTGGTAAACGTCATTCTCAAATGAGGAGTGTTTATAAGGTAACTCCTCGAGAACGGGATTTTTAGTGGTCACATGAGTTGGTTCGTCATCGAAAATAAGACGTTCCAACTCATTGAGTTCATCCTCGATTTTGGAAAGATCGACTTCACTCGTAGGTAGAAGTGAAGGCATAAGAGCTAGCTCTCGTTCAATGATTTCCTCAATCTCGGGATCAAACTCATAATCATCGTACTTCACATGTTTCTTCTTAGGAGAATCAAAAATTGCATGTGGATGTCTAAGTACGTGATCAATCTCGGCAAAATCGCCATCGTCATCGTCAAAGAAAGAGTCGATGTGAGCACTCACAACCATGGACTTACAAGTCAAATGACTATGCTTAGGTGACTTTTCTAAGACGAGAGGATCGATGTCGATAAACCCTTTAGCCTCAACGGGTGTTGGGCTAGGCAAAGGAGGCACTTCGATGGAGTTAGAAGTTGAAGCCTCAAAGACGTGGTCCTTTGAAGGTGGTGAAGACGAATCCATTTTGGTCATTGTCGTGATGGCACTAACGTCGCCCTTCGGAATTGGTGGTTCACTTGTTTCGCTAAAAACATCCCAAAGTGAGTTTTCATCCATAAATTTACACATACCCTTTTGAATTAGGTACACGTATTCTTTATCATTAAAATCATCATCTTTAAAACCGTTTTTCTTAATTCTTTCAAAACATGCATCAAGCTTCATTCTTTCCGCTATAGTAAACATTTTGAAATCATTAGAATTTGAATCATTAGGTTTTGAAACCTCGGTTTTTTCATTCTCATTAAATCCTTGGGATTTTCTAGCGAAAAAGTCTATTTTCTCATCCCCATATCTCATAGTAAGTCTCCCCTCGTGAACGTCGATTACGGTTCGAGCCGTCGATAAGAATGGTCGGCCTAAAATAATGGGACATTTAGGGTCACACTCGTAATCGGATATAACGAAATCCGCGGGAAAAACAAACTTTCCAATCCTAACATAGACATCCTCGGCTATTCCAATTGGTATTAAAGGTGTACAATTTGCAAGCTCGATTGTCATGTTTGTGGGGGTAAGCGAAGGCAATCTCATCAATTTCCAAAGAGAATGAGGCATAAGATTGATGCTAGCACCTAAATCGGCAAGGGCTAAACATCCCTCAATCTCGGAAAAATCACAAGGTAGTAGAAATTGGCCCGGATCCTTTTCCTTTCTCGGCATACGCCTTTTGGGTTTTTTAAGAAGGATCGAAGCACAAGTTTCTTCAAGGGTTACTTTGGTAAGGTCGACAAAGCTCTCTTTTTGAACCGTGGATGGAATTTGAGGTACACGAGGGTGTGCACTCTTTTCCTTGGTCGCCACGTTCACCCCATCGACTTTAGAACAAGAAGACGTCTTAGAAGTCGAGGGTTGAGAGGGATAAACAACACGGAATCCTTCAAGGTTAGGGGTAATCACACGACCTTTCTCACGAGACGAGGCGGCTTTACATTGTTCTTTCGGATTAGCAACGGTGTCACTAGGTAACGAATTTGATGACGAACCCGAGGCTTTGTTCATTATGGCCGAAAACATCTTTTTTATATCAATTTGCCCTTGCTCAATCTTCGTGTTTTGCAATTTCAATGTATTAGAAAAGTCATTTTTCAAAGTACCAATTTCTCCCTCTAATCGTCTCATATTAGCCTCATTCGTTTTCATGTAATTTTGAAAATCGTTTGGCGAACTATTTTGATTAGAATTAAAGTTCCCTTGGTTTTGATTGTTTCTTTGAAAATTGTTTTGATTCCCACTTGAAAAATTGTTTCCTTGATTGTTATCTCGATTTTGCCAAGTTATATTACGACCTTGATTATAACCTCCTTGATTTTGATTCGAAAAATTTCCTTGTTGATTATTTCCATGAAAATTGTTTCGGTTTTGAAAATTGTTGCCTTGGTTATAATTGCCTTGTTGTGATGGACCCGCGTTATTTTGATTTGAAAAATTGTTGTTTCCATTTAACGCACTCACATTAGACGTTTGGCCATCCGTAGCCGCACACTCGTAATAATTATGAGGTCCACCACAAAACGTACATGAAACCTCAACCGCTTTCACCGTAGCGGGAGCGTCTTTCTTTTGCATCTCAATGAGATAAGACGTGAACACATTCGTAAGCTTGTCGACTTTCGCATCAACTCTCTCAATGTCGCGATTAGAACTACTAACATTGGCGACATTGGCAACACTCGGTGCGTTGCGGAGTTGGTAAACCTTGGATCGGTTTTCGATAATTATCAATGCATCTTTCGGAGTTTTACACAAAAAGTTGCCACCGGCGGCGGAATTCAACGAGTCTTGTTCTTGAAAATTAAGACCGTTGTAAAACGTATCGATTTGGTGCAACTCGGAAAAACCATGGTGAGGACATTGCCTAAGCAATTCCTTAAAACGATCCCACGCGTCTCTAAAAGATTCATTCGGTTTTTGCTCAAATTTCGTAATCTCATTTTTGAAAAACGTCGTCTTAGACGGTGGGAAAAAATAATTAACGAACTTGGAAACGAGATCCTTCCACGTAGTTATCGAATTAGGTGGCTCTTTCTCGTACCAATCCTTGGCGGCACCATCGAGCGAGTACGGAAAAAGCATAAGCTTGACGACATCGGTGTCGACGTTCTTAAACTTGCTCGTGGCTAAAAGACGATCAAAATTCCGAATATGGTCGTGAGGATTATCGGCTTCACGACCTCGAAACTTCGTAGCTTGGATCAACGAAAGCATTCCGCTCTTAATCTCAAAATTCTCCGCCTCGATAGCGGGAATTACGATCGCGTCTCCATAACCCTCGGTGGGCGCTTGGAGCAATTCCATCATAGAACGATTGTCGGCCATCTCCTCTACGGTTTCTTCGACAACGATATTAGGAACGTCGGTTTCTAATTCTCGCCTACGTCGTCGATTCCTTCGATTACGATTGCGTCGATTCGAAGCTTCGCTAGAATTGGAATAATCCTTCGATCGAGTGCGCATGCACTAAGCGTAGAATGGGTGGTAGCAAAGAAGATTCTTTTTGCGGCTTTTCGATTTTTCAATTTTTTTTTTTGGTTTTTGATTGTTTTTTAATTTTTTTGGATTTTTTGTTGTATTACGTAGACACAAATCTACAAATCTCTCCTCGAATCGACTTTCTCGATTAAAGGAGCCTCAAAGAATGAAAACGATCACGTGGAGTGAACGTCTTCGATGACTTTAGAACGTTGGTGGAACACCAAAACGTTCAAGAGGGTTTAATCTTGAAAACACAAGCAAATATAATATATGTAGATAATACTTGGGCGGCAAACCCTCGATTAGCCCTCTTTCTCAAAACACGCACAAGCAAGCGGAGGAAACGAGGCGGCGCGAAGCACTTAAGAGCCTTTTTCCTTTAGGTCGTGAAATACAACCGCCTTATACCCACCTTATAGTTTGTGTTAATTGAAATTAAGCCTCACGAAAGTATTTATCTATTTTGCCTTTAAACTTTTGCTTTGGATTCGAATACAATGATCGAGTGATGAAATCCCGAATCAAGGTTGCGTTTTCACGCTTTTGGAGTACTTGTATATTTATTGTTCTTACGTAGTACAATATAGTAATAATATATTCACAAGAAAAACGAAAACCAATATATCTACAATATAGTAAAAGATTGTTGTGTGTTTAGTTTAGGAAAACTAAACACGTTTTATTTGGATATTATAATATAGTAATGAAAAATTAACAAAAATGAGTATGTACGATATATACGCTTTCAAAAAAATGAAAAGCAAAAACGCACTACTCACACAAACACGATACTAATAGTAATGGCACACTAAACACCTCCCCGGCAGCGGCGCCAAAAATTTATGTTGGTTTTAGTATATATCTACTTTTAGGAAAAAGCAAATATAAACGCGGCAAGTATTAATCGACACGATTTAATGAAAAACCGTGTAGTAAAATCGTACACGTTTTAGGAAAAACGTATATGAGTGGCAAGTATTAAGTTGCACGCTTTAGGAAAAACGCGAAACCGAATAAATTCCAAGTTCGTTCTCGAAGGAGGTGTGTGGATTAATGTGCCAATATATAAAATAACAATGTTTGGATTAGTGACGTTTTTGGTTTAAAGAGAGAAAAATAAAAGACGAGCTACGACTACGATTAAACTACGACGTTGACGTAAAACGAAGACGTAATTACGTAAAACGCGACAAAATTAAAAATTAAACCTAAAAATTAATTAAAATATTAAACTAAGTCTAAAATGATATAAATAAGAATAAAAATCCAACAAATATATTTTTAAACCTTTTATTAATTAAATATTCAATTTTAAATGCTAATTAAAGCCCTAAAATTAAATATAATTAACAAAATGCCCAAAATATTATTTTATTGAACTAATAACTAACTTATATTATTTAAAGACTAAAAAGTATTTTTCCTAAATTTTAAAAGCTATTTTTCTATTTTTTTTATTCACTAAAAACTATTTTTAAACTATTTTAAACTAAAATAATGATTAAAAATATTAAAATAATGCCAAAATTGATTTGACAATTTTGAAAATCCTAAATTACACTAAAGAACAGTAGAAAAATGAAAAAGTTAGAAAAATGTAAAAATTTTCACTAAAAGACAAAACTGATTTATAATTAAACCCTAATTAAACTAAAAACATAATTAAAAAAGATGAACAGTAAAAACTTTTAATACTAAAACTCTTAAAATATTATTCTAAACCTAGAAAAAATGTTTAAAATGAAAAAGAAGTATTTTTGGCACTAAATGCCAATAATAGAAAATAGAAAGTTAATTAAAAATAGCTACTAATTGTGAAAAACAGCAAATGAACAGTAAAATAAAAATTAATTATACTAAAAAATCAAGAATTAAAAAAGAAAAATATTGAAAAAAGAATGAAAGTCTAATTCCTATTTAACCTCACTAAAGACAAAAATATAAAAATCCTGAAAGTGACCTTTGCTTGTTTTTGGTAGTTAGCAAAGCAGTGGGAATACTTGCATAGGCAGTGGGAATTGAGTTCCCACTGTTAGAACAAAAAATAGGATCTGGGCACGTTATGGCTTGTAACTAGAGCTTGGGTTCGTTTTGTTGGACAAGATTGGCACCCCTACACTCGATGGAGTGTAGGGAGTCAAGTTAAAGCAAATAACACACAGGTACAATGCAAATATAACACGAAAAAGAGCAAAGATCAGTTGCTGTGTACAAATAGGGGGCTGTGGGGGGGCAGTTACTGATCTACTTGGTCTTAGGATGAATTTTAAAGCATGAAAACTTGCTCAAATGGCTACCAATGTGAGCTTAACTGATTCCAAGTCTTATACTAACTTATCCCTTAACACTAACAAGATTTTAATGAGAAATCCTCACCAAAACTACACACACAAAAAAGTTACTGATTTTTTTCTTATTTAGCTAAAAATGAAGCATGCAAACTCACTAATATCCTATCAAACTTGAAACAAAATATCAAGACAATAACTACTACCCTATTGGAGTGTATTTAAGCTGTTTGCACCCAGTTTTGTGTCACCCAAAACCAACTACACCCTAATCCCAAACACACCTCTATTTTTCTGAAACTTAAATTTATCAAAGGAAACTTGTTCAAACTACACAAATCTGATTACCCTCTATCTAAACATGCATGTAAATCATAAACAAGCAATATCAAACAACAAAATCAACAATTTAATCAGTTTCTCACTAAAATCACATAAGGCACATTTAAAACTCAAAAAAGAAATCCAAGAGGGGTTCAAGCCTATAACCTGGCTGATGCCTTCCTTTTGGGGGGTTCTTAGAGCTTAGATGAACTTATGGAAGGTAGCAAGGATGCTAATGTAGAGAAATGGTGTGGGGACCACAGCAGTCCCAAACACACCTACAATGTCTTCAACTTGAAATGAAATGAAATTTCTTTGATCCTGCCAAGAAAACAAAAGAACAGAAACAGTGACCTGTGAGCAAACAAATAAGCTATAAGCAAGCTTATTAATTAAGCTGCTATAGCTTATAAGCTTATGCTAAAAAAAATATATTGAAAACTGATTTTTCTTTTTGAAATTTTTGGAACACAAAACATTGAAACCTTAGATGACAACTTAACCAAATTCTTGGATTCACCTTTGTGATTCCACTTTCACTTCCTCACAAAGGTTTATCCAGAAAATAAATCAACTTCTCAAAAAAAAAAATGAAAACGGATTTCTGAAATTCTTGATGAATGTAAACCTTTTTAACCTTAAACTAATTTGCAAATCAATGACAAGTAAGTAACTACAATGGAACTCAGTAGAATGTAAATTTAAGAACTTTTCATTTTCATTAATTCGTTGAAAAATAATACATAAAACTGGAACATTGAAAATAGGTCACAAGTCGACCTATTTATACAAGACCTAGGAAATTACTAGAAGCATTGGAATAAAATAATACAAAGCTGAAAAAACTAAAACCATAGCTCATCAATTTCCAGTAATGCCCTCAAGTTTGAATCTTCTTTTCTTGGTCAAAAGGTCCATGTGGGATGCCAGCTTCATCTTTTGATCTAGGACGTTTATTAGAGTCCTTTGGGACCAAGGAAAGTGTTGGAGCCGTTTGATTGCTGTAATATTCTCTCTTTGCCAAAAATAGTGAAGCATGGGACAATGGGGGGGTCCACTTTGGAGTCACGGGGTGGAGGTTTTATAGGTGGGTTTGGTTTGTGTGATGGTGAATCACTAATCTGCACTTAATCAAAGGATAACCCTTTGATTTGTGCAAATTAGTGATTAGGGTTTATGTGGGTTTGGGGATTAGCAGGTAACATTTAATTGAGATTAGGGGATTAAGATTTTTAAAAAGTGTGTTTCCCCCACTTTTAGTCAATACTTAATACCCGGGTAAGTAAGGTTTGACTTGGGTTGGGGTATTGGGCTTGGTCGGGTTAAGGTGGTAGTATGGGTGGGTAAAACGGGTTTGGTTGGGTTATTGGATAGTAAAATGGGTAAAATGTTTGGGTGTTGGCAGTTTGAGTCCCCAGGGTTTCAAAAAGATGGCATATAAAGTTTCCACAGCTTTTAAACCATTTTTCTTCACAAATAACTTTGGGAAGATTACATTTTCAGTCCTTGTTTGTTTGTAAACATGGAGTGAGGATGAAAAATGTAATTCTTTTGATCTTCAAGGGCCATACTTGTATATTCTTGGTAATTTAGGGACCCTAATGTAATTATGACTTTTACAAGGGTAGAAATTGCCAAGTCTTCAATAGTTGAGGGACCAAACTTGTCAAATCTTCAAATTTCAAGGACTTCAAAGAAAATTCATGATTCGGGTCCAGTTCTTTGTGCTGCTTCGTTTCCCGTGTTCGTTTTTGCTTGATTCCTTTGATCTTTTGGTGAATTCACGATATCCGTACCTAAAATACACAATGAACAAACACAAGCATATATTGGGGTATTTTGATGATATTTTAAGCGTTTTAAGCCCGATTTGGACGATGAGACTATGTATAAATACAGTCTCATCAGTCCCCACTGAATCTGAACCCAAAATACAATTTTTGTTCACATGACATAATATAAAGTATTTAAGTGCTAAAAGGGAGGAAAAACAAAGTAGACCGCCAAGCCACAACAACTTCCATCCTCGCATGCTCCACTGCTATCAACCTTGATTACCTGAAACACATGCTTAAAATCGTCAACACAAAGGTTGAGCGAATCTATAGGTTTATCAAATCATCAGTTGAACATAAGTGTTAAAAACCAATCATGATCATTCAATAGCATTGTGGCCATACAATATATTATTCAAGGATATGACAATTGTGTTTAAGCTCATGACACTAAACCGTTAACTCAATCACCCGCGTAATAATTACCGGCGTGATTCAGATGAAACCAGTGCCCCTACTAAGGCATTAGTTGCAATTATACCTTATCTCTCATACAAGATAATCTACCGCAGAACTTACTCAACGTACAGCTTCTCGGCTAGCATTGGGTCGTTAGCCCCGTAGTACTACAAATTGTATAAGCGGCTATTTCCAACCCACACAAGGGCAAGACAATAGTTAATAGTTCATGAAATTAGGGCCTTTTGCAACTAGGTACTCAACACAATTTCGAGGCAACATTCGGGTCCAACAATCATTCATGACTTATGTTCGTTATCGTTTAAATAGCATGCATCCCCCTCGCGGGTTAAAAACATTTGAAATAAGTAAAGAGCGAGGCTATAGACTCACCTTGCGTAGTAGTAGTGGTTCTAGCGAAGACGTAACGAGAAGTGTCACCGACGACGTGGATGCCCGGGAAAATCAAACACTTGACCTAAAAATCAAGGTACGAAAACCAAATCAATACTCCGCGTACATTATTGTACTAAACACACGCAAATGCAAACACACTCAATTCTTATGAAAACTCACGCCAAAGTCAAACAAGTAGTTGTTACTAGACTTATACCATTTATCAATGTTATTTAAGTTACTATCTATTTTACGGTTTCGCCGATACTTACCAAAAGTATGGGCTGTTTTACTAGACTTAACCCTTTTTATAAAAATTAAGAAAATTCTCAAAAATACCTTAAGACCTGTAGAAAACCCATTTTTAATCCCATTAAAAGTTTTCGCTTTTACGACCCGTTACTCAACATATTACTAAACCTACATTTTTCGGACTGAAATTGCACTTTGACCAAGTCGGACTCATTTGACCCATTTAAAATATACCATTGACCTCTACGACACCTAAGTCTAATAATAGACTCACATACACAGGTTTGAGACCAAAAATCAACTTTCAAACATTTACCAAACTCTATCTATGGTCCCCGGGATTTGACCCAAAACCAAACACAAATTCGGATTGTGTTGATTCTCATCTCCCGGTACACGTATTTTCAAAATAACATAACTTTTGACTCGTTTGGAGTTAAAAGCTCTATCTTATACCGAAACGAGCGTCTCGACGACCACTACAGCTATATCCTACAATCACAACCTGGACTAAAAATTAAAACCACGAAAATAGCCCTAAACAATCTGTTTGAAAACGACTCATTCAAAATCACATTTCTACTTGTTTTCAATCCATCCAAACATCACCTAAACCTAGATTAACCCCTCATACCCATTCCCAATCACCCAAACAGCCTATAACACTATAACAATCGAATCCTCATCAAAACCTAAAGCCTAAATCATACATGCAATTGGTTCCATTCATTCAAAAACATCTAAAACACATTCCTAAACATAAACCCACAACACAAAACATCAAAATCACCAAGCCACCACCAAACCCATTTTGGCCGTGGGTTTGGTGTAGCCAAAACACCCAATCCATTCAGTTTTTAGCAAGTTTCATAGTTGATTATCCATTACCCCATCACTAATTTGACATCCCACTAGTTTAATTACACAAAATCAAACTTTTAAAAAATCTTTTAATTTTTGGAAAATCATGTTTATGCATGTTGTATTGAACCTTGGAAAAACACTTACCAAGTAATTAGAAAAGGTGGTCTTTAATTAGATTCTTCAAAAACCTAAAACAAATGGTGGTGGTGGTGGTTTGTGGAGGGTGGCCGACGGCTAGGTGAGAGAGGGGAGAGAGATGGTGAAAAATTTGTGGTGTGTTTGGTTGTGTGTTTTTAGTTTGGGTGTTTTGTAAAAGTATGGAGGGACCAAGGTGTAATTTGGCTAATCTTTTGGCCTTAAGTGAAAACGACTCTTCTAAATAGCGGGAACGACCTATTAATCGACTTGAAAATTTTACGGAAGTCGGGGGTTGTCCCGAACACTCGAAAATACTTTTAAATGGTTCAAACGCACACAAAACGAATATACACATGGTTCCGACTCGACTTAACACGTAATAAAAATAAAATCTCGAAAAACTCAAATATCGATCAATCGATAATAAAAGGTAAATTTTGGGCATCCGTCGGTATCGTAGTCGTCATCGGTTCTTCTTAAATCGTCAAACGTTAAATTACGACCGTAAACGTTGGTTTCAACTTAAACCGTCAAATAATTCCACGATAAAAATTCTTAAAAATTTCAAAAATATACGTAAAATAGGATTAAATAAATGACGTTGGGCTCGGGATATCACATCCACAAGTGAGCCACAACTTAAGAGAGATGCTCATACCGAACAACTCTTGAGACAATAACTTAGCATCATACGGCACATTCACGGGTCTTACAAATAAATCTTGAAAGTTTCCTTCGGAACGTCTTCATCAGATAGTGACTCGTCATCACTAGAAGTAAAATCATCATCTTGATCAAAAAGAGGATTGGAGAAAGCCAAAGAATCCTCTTCCAAAGTGTTGGTGGAAGGAACATCATCAGAAGAAAGTGCATCATACTCATCGTCACTGTTGGATGTCAACTCAGATTCACTTGGAATAGGGACAAGGTTATCAGCACTAGACGTATTGAATTCGTCGGATTCCTTTGCAGGAATTGTACTAATATCCTCATCCCTTAGGATGGTTGAATCCTTAGGCTCCGGCAAGTCGGGAGAAGGAATAGCATTCTCATCGGTCCAAGAAATAGGACTCTCATCGTCATCACTGTCATAATAATATGGAGGCACAAGAGGAGGAGTATAAGCATTAAGGTTAGTTACCTGCTCTCGTTGCTGATCCGATTGACATTTTGCGTTGTATTTATGGAAAGCTTCTTCGAGGTTTTGAAATTGAGTAACAAGAGTAGCCCATTGTTCTTGGGTACTCAATTGTTCGAAAGAAGGTTGATGATTGACGGTGTGACGTGGGGGCTCAAAGTTAAATGCACTAGGATGATAGCACGGTGGTTTCTCAAAGATCTTCGACGGATCACAAGAAGAAACATCGTGAGGGCCCCCACAAATATAGCAACACGGGTATGGAGAAAAACCCGGTGCATGTTGAGGATAGGGATTGTCATAGACGGGAGAGGGTGGGAAAGTATTGTAAGAGTTGAAGTATGAATTTGTTGAATTGCAAAATGGACAAAATCCAAATTGTGTATCGTCGATATCAAAACCACACCGCTCACAAGTACACCATTGACATGTTTGAAACCCATGCCATGGTCTTTGACACCGGCCGCAAGACGAATCCTTGAAAAATTATAGAGAAGAGGGGTAAAGAAAAGAATTAAACATAATAGAGGATAAAGAGGAATATTTTTGGTGCAAAACTTGTGAAAAAGAAATGCTTTTTATGATTTTTCAAATGTTTTTGAGGTTTTTGGAAAAATTTTGATACGAAAAATAACGTTCACAAGTGAACGGATCCCAAAAAGCAACGCGTCTCTCACAGAAAACCGTTAATCTTTACGAAAAGAGCCGGCAGCGGCGCCATTTTATGTTGAGATTTTGCTAGGTTCAATTGTTCGTTTCTCGGTATCTTAACGAATTGATTACCGGTTCAAAATGCGACTCAATTGTTTTTGGTGAGACAAATATTTTTTGGTTTTTTTAAAAATTAAATCGCAAGACGTTAAAATAAATGACGTTAAAGTAAAGCTAAAACTAATTAAAACATAAATGGTGTAAAATTAAAGACGTTAAAAGTAAATTAATTAAATGACGAGAAATTAAAATTTGACGAAAAGTAAATTCGAAAATTAAATAAGACAAACAAGTAAAAATAAATTGACGTAAAAATAAGACGAAACAATTAAAATAAAGTTAATTAAAAATGACGGGAAAATAAGTTTAAAAATAAAATTTGACTAAAAACTAATTAAATTCGCAATTGTAAAAACTGAATTAAATTCGCAATTAAAAGAACTAAATTCGCAATTGTAAAAAAAACAAAATATTTCGCAATTGAAATCAACAATTCCGCAATTGTGAAATCAAAGATTTCACAATTGCTAGAAAAAGTTCCTAAATCGAATCAGGAAGAAGATTTCGCAATAGCAGAAAAAGGCAAGATTTCGCAATAGTAGAAAAAGTTCCTAAATCGAATCAGGAACAAGATTTCGCAATAGCAGAAAAGTTCCTAAATCGAATCAGGAACAAGATTTCGCAATAGCAGAAAAAGTTCCTAAATCGAATCAGGAACAAGATTTCGCAATAGCAGAAAAAGTTCCTAAATCGAATCTGGAAGAAGATTTCGCAATAGCAGAAAAAGTTCCTAAATCGAATCAGGAACAAGATTTCGCAATGGGGAGAAAGTACAAGATTTCGCAATTAATGAAAAAGTTCCTAAATCGAATCAGATTTCCTAAAAACTAGGAAAACACAAAAAGTACGAAAATAAGCTCAAAAATCTTAACTTTTGGAAGACAATAAGCAAAGTAAAACACCAATAAGCTAAATAAAAACACTAGATCAAAGATAAAACGTATGAAATCAACAAAAACAAGACACGAAAATTAAAAAGACTTAAACTTTATATAAAAATAAGATGAAAAAGGTTTAGATTGAAAACTTGAAATCAAAACAAACATAGATTAAGAAAAAGATTGACAATAAGCAAGAAGAGAAGAAGAACAAGATGATTAAAAACTTAAAGATAAAAGATTAAAGAACACAAAATTAAAACTTACTTGAAAATTAAAGGTGCAAGACAAGGTAATTAAAGGTGCAATAAAGTAAATGACATGAATTTAAATGTGCAAAAATTAAAGTGGAAGAGCATAGTTTGTCAAACTAGCCAACAAAACTAATGAAATGAAAATGAGGGGTATTTATAGGAGATTAGGGAGGTGTTTAGAGGAAGCTTCCTCCCCCTCCTTCCTTTCTTATTAATTGCAAGATCAAGTCCTTAAGCTTCTTTAATCTTCTTAAATCTTCTTAATATTTGGACTTTGTCTTGGGATTTCTTCGAACTCGTCTTTTAATTCTTCAATAAATATGACTCGAGTTCTTCGGCTTTTAGTAAACTTCCGTCTTTTGACTTTTTCTTCGATAAATCTTCAGAATTGGTCTTGGACTTCCGTTCTTTTTGCACTCTTGACTTCTTGACTTCGTCTTTCATCTTTTTCTTCAATAAAAGCACGTAAATGCCCGTGTTTTCTCCACTTTTCACCTTTTCGTCCTAAATCACAACAAAAACACAAACCACGCATAATTCCGACATAAATGACATAAAATACACGTTTTGGTCCGGTTATTATTGTAATTAAGTGGTAAAAAGGATGGATGTTTACACATATATCAGTCAACAATAAGCCTGATCTTATTCCCGTAGTTATGTTTGATGAAACTCGCGTATTGTAATGAATTACACTTGTGAGAAAAGACCGAATGTGGAGGAAATACCCACATGGCTTTTACTTTATAAGAAGCGAGTAGTAAGATGATCTTTGAGGACAAAGATCCTGTTTAGGGGTAAATGCTATGACAATCCGTCAATTTATGGTTTATATTTTATTCTCAAATATTATTTAAAAACATTATTTTAATGTTATATTATGAACTCACTTATTTTTGTGAAGAAATTTGGGTTTACGTCTTGAAGTAGCATCGACTACGTCTAAACCGGAGGATTCTACGTTACGTGCTTACGTTTACATACACCGTCTTTGGTGACAGTCCGACATTTCAGGAAATAAATTTATCTGTGAATATTATTTTGGAGTTTTAAATTTGTGTTGGTTCATAAACTCACAAATTTACGAGAAGAGATTAGGACTTACTTTCATAATTTAATGTCCTTTACGACTAAACCGGAAACCCTAGGTTTACGTATTTACATTTTTGAACTCTGTTTTTGACGAGACAATTTTTATTAGATTTGTTTTGTGCCATTGCTTCATAATTTATAAAAACGTTTTTCGTAAAACGACCCGAGTGCACGCAAATCAAGGAAACTAGAATCGAGGAATACCCGTAAATTAATGGGGATGGAACAAGTACATACTTGTCCCACCCCCACACATGGCTAAACAAAGTTAACAACACCATGTGGTGTCAAGCTTACAAGATAAGCTAAGACACATGTCTTAGTTTACTTGTAAACTAGCAACCAACATCAAAACCACCACCTCAAACCATTTTCATTCATTTCAACACATGCAAACCACTAAACACTCTCCTCCCTCTCTCTAAAATTCGTCCTAAACTCATCCAAAACAACCGCCATTTTATCTTGATTCAACCATAAATCATATGTATAATTTACATATGATGAAAACCCATTGAAGTTATGAAGATTGGAGGTGATCTTAACATGTAAAAAGGAGTTTTCAAGGGAGTTTGGGGCTAATTTCTCAAGGAGTTTTCATGAAGAACAAGGGCTGATTTTTGGAGGAATCTATAAATACTTGGTGATCCTAGAAGTGGTGTTGATATCTCATAAGATTGGTTACCCAAAACCATGTCTTTTTCATCCAAAAGCTCATCATTTCATCACTTTGGTGGTATAAAGATTGTTCTCCCCATCCTCTTATTATTTTGATTATGTAATCATGTATTTTCTTTCTTATTGTATATGTATATGATGAATATATGATGATAAAAATGTTGTGTGGGGATCAAGTGTTGATAAATATGATTAAAGAGATGAAAAACCATAGGTAACAAGGTTAAAATCTTGCTAAATATGATGGCTGTATAAAAATAGTAAGTAACCAAATGTTAAACTGATAAAATGGCATGGTGGAATCAATTTACAGTAAGTATTAGATGTCCTACACATGTGAGAGTTGGCCATGCAATGGAATCATCAAAATGAGTGAGATATGATCAAAACAAGTTTAGAGTACAAATCTGAGTTCACTGTTTTGGACGATTTTTAGAAAATACTTAGAAGCTGATTCAACAGTAGCTATAGAAGAGTTAAATGGAGCACATATCATGTAGTTTATGTCAAAAAAATATGAGCTTCTATATCCATATAGAACTCTAGATATGGCAGTTCTGGTGAACATGAAAATAAAAATCAGATTTTGGGAAATTAAAGTATAATAGTATTATATAAGCACTCAAATAAAAATAGTATAAAATGTGAATTAAAACCCACTAACTTGTATAATACATTTATATAAATATGTATAAGGATAAATAAATGGACATTTTATAAAAATGGTAGTTTGATAAGTTTTATAAGTTATAAAACTATAAACATGATTTTTACGACTTTTTCGGCTATTACCGTAAAATTAACGTTTTTGCTAAATAAAACTTAGACGGTTGGACCCGTCTAATGTAAACCTTTTAAAACTCATATACTGATATATAAACATATATAACAAGTAAAAACCGACAAAACCCGAACTATATAACATACGGGCATTAACGGGCTAAGTTAACGTTATTGGACTAATAATACAACAAAATGGACTAAAACACTTATAAACTTATTTATTGGGCTTAACCCATTTGGGCACAACATGTAAAAGTAAATACTGATAATACAAGTATAAAATGGATTAATACAAGCTAAAGAACTTATAATAAGTTTATTGGACTTAAAATATGTAAATAGGTAAAACTAAAACTAGTATAAAAGTTATCGACACATAAACATAAAAATGAGTAAAAGAGAATATATAAACCCACTTGATCATCATATATATATAATCATCATATGTATACATAATTGTTATATTTATAAAGTAATTGGACATGAGTAAGACGAGTATTATTTGTCTAGGTTTCCGTGATTGAAGCACGTACCGTACGTCCGAATTGCCGATAACCCGCCTTCCCACATCAACGTGAGTTCATAGCCTCGCACTCTTTTAAATGTTTTTATGAAATGTTTTATAAACCCGCGAGGGAGATAACATGTTAGTTTTTATAAAATAGGACACTAGTTGTCCCGATTGTTTGTTTATTGATTTGGACCCGAATGATTGTATGACCCGATAAATGATTGTATGACCCGATAAATGATTAAATGACCCGATAGATGAAATAATATGGATTATTAAAGTTAGGTTATGTCACTAAAAGTCCCATTAGCATGAATTGTGAACTACCGGGATTTGGTAGACGCTTATGCATATAATAGTACTATTTGGGGACGATCACCCCAGTTCGCGCCTTGACGGTTGATCCCCGTCGTGCCACATTGATTGGTAAGAGAATTTATGTATGAGAAGATTTACATAGCGTGACCTTTGTGACGACACGCTAATTTAGATGGGCAAATTGAGTTTCGGGCTAGCTACCCGTTGTTTGTTGTAGTAAGGTAACAATGTCATGCGGCTTATAATAATCCAATTAACGAAATACTGCTATACGCACCAAATTACGAGGTATTGCCTGACTAGAAATACGGGGTCATACTATTGATTTTATGTTCGTGTTTTGGTTTTATACAACCATATTCATATAACGGTTTTTATTTAACTCTATACAACGTTATAGAACGTATTGTATGATATTTTTACGACATTGGTTCGTACAATGATTTTGAAGGCGAAAGCCTATATTATGAATTTGACAAGGATTTGTATAAAATGATTTTGGCTATTTTATGGCCTACTACATGGATTTGTACAAAATGATTTTCGGTAATAATTTTATACCGATGTTATATTGATGGATTTTATTAAACTCTATGAATTCACTCGGTGTTATCGCTGACCTTTTCTTTTAACATGTTTTGTCTCAGGTACTTGAAGGTAATTCTCGGGAAGACAACAAGAATTCATGGCCCGCACTTAAATATTAATTTCCATACAAATGCTTTGTAAAACCTGTATAAAATACAATGACTTGGGACCTATGTAACTTTGATATTTATGAATGGAAATGCTTTATTATTAAACGACGCGATTTTAAGCGTTGTCTATGAAGTGAGTAATGTGCTATCCCGTAACACCAACGAGTCTTCCGCTGTATTGAATTGTGTAAATTTGGGGGTGTTACATATATATATATATATATATATCTATATTATATATAGGTATAATTATGACTTGAAACCACAGTTTCAATCCAATTCATATCCCAGTCACATCTTTTAACCAATAGGATTTGAGTATTTGCTAGAAAATCTCACTTTTTTCCTTTTTTAACTCATTTTGGGCGGACCACAGTTTTTGAAAACGCTTTTTGTTTCAAAATCGCGTTTTGAAAACGCAGTCCTGAAAACTGCGTTTTGAATGACTGGGCCGAGCCGGGTCTGGGCCCTGGTTTGTGGAATTTCGAAAATTCGTTAAAAATAATGTTGTTGAGAAGGTTTGAACCCTGGTTTGTGAATTCACATTCAAGATTCACATACAACCAGCTTTACCAAATAGGCTAACCAATTATTTTTGTTTTCTTTTTAACAACTTTATTAATATCTTCTATAAATTATAAGATATTTATTTAGATATACATGTTTTAGAAAACGTTTAAGATAATAACAATAATATTTTAGAATGTATCATATATTCATTCAAATCTATCACTTGTTTAAAAGGAAGTACGTATCTTTTTTATTAATAAAATAAAAAAAACATGTATCCTCATTCTTCTAAAACCCTAATGATCGTCTTCTTTTTTTTCTTTTAAGTAAAATTCTTTTTTCTCATAACCCTAACTGTGTTCTGATTTTTTTGCTCAAACGAAGTACCAAGAAGCAGTTGAACTTGCAGCAAAATCTCCTCAACACATTCTTCGTACCGCAGATACAGTTGTGAAATTTTGGGATTATCATCTCTAATTTGATAACATCGGATCTTGTGGTTAAGGGTTTGTTTCTTGATTAGTAGGTTTCGTCCGAATGACAGATAAAAGGATGTTATGTTATGATGAATCTTTGTTTATCATCATCTTGACAACTTCTATCAAAACCATCTTCGGTGAGTGGTATTTTATATATTATCTGCCTCATCTTATAATACTAAAAGTATATATAACATTAGACAAATGGATGACACCACAAATAGGTTTATTAGGTATTATGTAGGCTAAGCAGTTGTTATCACCTAATTCTGACTCGACCACCCTTGATACCCCTAAAGGAATTTTAAAAATAGGATATAATGAATCTGTCATTTAGACTAAAATATGTAGTAAGAATTCAAACATTTTAATCCTATCCAAACTCAAGCTTTCATAGTGTTATGAAATGAATATGGGTTGTGTTATATTCCAGTAAGATGTACAGGTAGAAAAAAATGGTGAATTTGCTGGAATAGGTTGGCACAATTTTTTACTCTTTTTTTTCCAAAGGTTTCTTCCAAAACCAAATTATTTTGTAACAAATTTCTAAAAGCTCTTGAAATTTCAGGAACACCAGCACCTGCAGCACCTTCCCAAATGCTTGGTTAGTATCCATCGCTTAGCAGCTCATACAACGGAAACAGAAACACTAGGCTTCATTTGATAAAACTGATGAACCAAATATATTTAGTAACCCATATTTTAAAATAATATGGAATCTCTTTTTAGGTTTAATGTTGAGTGATAAATCTTCTTTGATAACTGTACAAACTGAACATATGAAAAATTGATATATTTATCATCATTTACTCTCAGCCTTTTCATTAGACATATTACTGCGACCAGTGTGACTATGGTACCCATTTGGATTGTGTGGACAGTAAAGAAAGTGATGATTTGAGTCGAGATCCTGATGCTGATGAATGATCTGACGAGCAGAAACTTTCTGAAGCATTTGAAATTGCCAGGTTAAGTGCTCTTTTATGTCGTTAAGAATGTGAGGAACAACTGCCTGAAGAACCAATTAATTTTCCAAGGTTTATTTATAATTTGAAAGCTAGGTGTCATATTTAGGTGCCCCGCCTATGTGCATTTACAAATAAGTTTTTAAATTGACCTGATATAACCAGAAATATAGAGGTTATGTGATCAAAGTCCACCTTTTTATCATTTTAGAATTCAAGCAATTTACTTATAGAAATATCACACTTTTTATTTTCTTTGACATTCTTAGCTCTAATGCTAATAAGATATTTCATCAATTTTGATGAGTAAGGTGTTTGGCTTTAAAATTTAAAGGGGGTCTATAAATGGGTACTACTTGCACGAATAAGAATAATGTACATCCAAAACTGTTCAAAAAAATACCATAAAGACTATCACAGAAATTATGAGAAGAGTGTACTGCAGCGTATACTATGTATGCATGTCCATTATTGCCTTAGTTGAGGGGTCGGGTCACAGGATTTCGATGATTCTTATAAATCATTGTATATAATGTCGTCGTGTCTTATGTCATTTGGATAATCCTTCATATTCCGTGTTGTTTTACATGTTCTGATGTTTGTTTGATCTGCTACTTTAGTTAAGCAGACAAGGAAGATCAGGATCTTGCAAATGTATCGAGAAAACATGAAGCTGGTGAGGGTTCAGATGGCAATTGGATGCAAATACAGTTAATTTACCCTTCTATGACCCAAACAGTTAATTTACACTTTCAAAATTGCTTCCAAGCCTGAGTATCCCTATAGGCAAGCTGCAATAGTGATAACAGGTACTTCAACTTCGTCGTTGCTGAAACTTTTGAAGATGGTTTTATATTTAATTCATATAACAAAATTTGAATAAAGTCTTTTTGTCGATAGAAATTGGGTTGTTAAGGTTTGTATGCTTCTTTTTTATTTGATAAATGCTCAGTTCTTTGACAATTGACTACTTACTATCGCTAATGTATGCAGGTGTGTGATTTTGGGATGGCGCGTATGAAACACCATACTTTTCTGTCTTTATAATCTACATCTGGAACTGTATGTTCTTTACTATGAAAGTCCTTTTATTTGCTATGTGTATGTGTGTGTGTTATTTATCACATGAAGTATTGATGGTTCCTGTTGTATTGCAGCCTGAATGGATGGCACCAGAGGTATTGAGGAATGAACCATCATCGAATGACAAGAATGCTACAAAGCTTGACGAGGATAAGATAAAGAATCAGCCTCGACCCTGAAAAGTGGATTTTAAAAGCGTATTTTCTGAACCTTCTTTTCTATTTAAAATTATGATTCCCCGGCCTAATTTTTAGCTTTCTTGATATATACTCCCAAGTTGCAACCTGCTTGTGTCTTTGACCCATAAGGAGGTTGCTAATGTTAGGGTGATATTTGATAAGGTTGTGCAAGTCAATTATAAAGCCGTGGATAATCTGGCAAGTGCTTGGTGTGAATATGCAGAGATGGAGCTTAGGTACAAGACTTACAAGGGAGCGTAGGAGTTAATGAGGCGTGCTACTGCTGAACCGTCTGCTGAGGTGAAACGCAGAGGTAAGCTATTCCCATATTCATATTTTATTTTGTCATGCATATTTGATACGGAGTACCTTTTAATCAACTTTTGTTTTGTTTTCACTTTGCAATTACCATAAGTGCACAACATGGTTTAAAAGCAACAAAATTTTACATAAATCTTAGCAGAAACCATTTGCTGATAGAATCTACAGTTTCTGTTATATCTGGTTGAGGATGACCGCTTAGTTCTAGATGTAGATCACGACAATTTCCAGTATGCCTGAAAACACCCCTGAGTGAAATTTCGCATTTGGTAGCTTGAAAGGTTATCTCTGCCGAGTGACAAGCTAACCTTTTATCGTGATTAGCTAGGTAATGGTCAGAACAGGGTCATCACATGTCATCTGTAGTATGGGTCCAAACAGAAAGGTTGGGTTGACCCAACAATTTTTACTATATCTTAGTCCTTGTATTTCTTTAGTTTTAAGTTATAACTGAGTTTTTTTACTTGTCCCGTTTAACTCGCTAGAGATAAAACACAATCTAAATCGAACCAATCTCATTAGTAAGTGGATTGAAATTGAAAAATTTTATGATTACATTAGCGATTGCCGTGGCACTGGTATAAAGTTGTCTTGTATTTCTGTTGGCAGGTTGGTCTTATGATTTTAGATGAGATTCACCTACTTGGAGCCGATCGTGGGCCTATTCTTGAGGTATTAATGTAATAGCTTATAGGACAGTCTTTAGCTACATTTATTGTAAATAATATTCATTTTAAGTTGACAAATACAAGTGTACTAAATGTGCAGAATACGATCCAAAGGCTCTTGCAGATCACAATCTTGTCAAAAGAGAGTACCTAAAGTGAACAGGCACTTTCCAGAAAGGATATTTTTAAGGTAGAATCTAAATACTGGAATGAAATAATAGTTAGCTACGTACGTGCTTTACATTGGAGCACTTAGAAGCTTAGCTGGCTATGGAGGGTCGGTTTCTTTAAATCTTTCCGTGTTGTTGAATATTTCTTAAGTCTCAATATAACCAATTGTATTTAGACAGTTTTGCAGCAACCTTAATTGGGATTCTAATATATCGTGCAGATCAGTCACTGGGTGTGGATGTTTCTTGGCTCGAATTGTTTCCGACTGTCATTGATTCTCAACCACTTCCGTGGTCAATGGTTCCAGTCAACGGGCCTACCCCTGCTCAGGTTCAAAATAATATGGTCAAAGGTTCCACTTTCTATTTTTTTTGAATTATAACCTCCAGTCAATGTGATATACATCATTATTATCAATTCTTCATGGTAGATTATAGTCTGATCTACTGAAATACAAAAAACAAAAGATGTCCAATGGCGGTTCCTAAACTTGATAAGGAGATTCTAAAAAAGCGTGTGAAGAAGTTCAAGAAGCCCCAAAATGATGGAGGATCTGTGTTAAGGGTAGGTCTTGCCTGCAACTTGGTATTTACGGACTAATAAAGTTCATTTTCAGTTTTTATTGGGATTTTTTTAACTTATTTTTAGCTGTTACATGAAAATACGTTACTGTGACGCTAGGAGTTTATAAAAAGTGTTTTATGCTCCCTTTTTAGCTTTTAAGCTAATGAAATTTGGTTATATGACATGAAAACTAGTGCGGAGCAAAGGGTACAAGAAAAGTGGCGCAAACCAAGGAGCTTGAAATTCTTATGATGCACAATAGGTAAATTACTATACTACTTACAAATAAAAGTAATTGTACAAGTAGGCTGTGATCACTAAAGTGTCTTTGTAATGAACATCAAATCTTGGACTTTTCCTAGGTTGACGACTTAAAAGTTATCGGTTTTGACTCATAAGTTGATGTGTCTAAAATCTGTCTGTTTTCTCATGTTAACTTTCTAACATTATAATAGATTTTAGTTTTGGTTTCAGAGCATACTGTGGAGATTGCACACAATGTATCAACTCCCAAAAGGAAGGCATAACTGATATATACAAACACATATTTTAGGTGTAGGTTTAAGCTTCAGTTAAAAATTATTTGAGGTAAAAATTGAACAAATTACAAGTTTGTCACATGATTAGAACTTTATAAAAAAATTGAAATGAACTTTTCTGATCATATTGATTTAAGTAGTTTGCTGAAGTTGATGCCCAAACTTGAACCACTTTCTATACTTGCTGAAGTTAATGCAAGGGCTACATTTGAGCAAGCTCGCTTCAATCTGGTTAGAATCTGATAGTTATACAATATTGATATACTCGAGACTCATCCAGGTCACTACACTTTCCAATGTTGAAGCAGTTAAACCAATTAATAATTTCACCAAGAACGCAGTAGAAATAGTAACTTTTATATACTTGCATCAACCTCGACATGATTATGTTCTTCAGAAAGTAAGAAGCTATTAAAATAGTTTCCTATGGAAGACTGGTGGAAATAGTATCCTAACTCACTCACCCTTGGAGTCTTGAGCGTAGAAAATTTCTCATCTTCAGATAGATATGCATACAGCACAAGTACACGTGACACCTGTGGTGTCATAACCAAAGATCACATAATAAAACGTACTTGGAGGTACAACAATAATAACATCTATTGTAATCTCATTCAAAAAACTAAAGATACATTGAAAATGTTGGACGGATTATAGTGATACGATACACAAAATTTGAAGATAAAGAAGATGCATGTATTCTGGTGTCTTAAGAAGATTCTTATAGTAATGTTTACAAAATTGTAAATTTAATTTTGCACGTTCAAATAAGAAGATTGTTATTGTGTTCTTGGAAATGCTTTTGACCACTAAGGAGAGTATATACATAACACAAAACATAACTGTAAACACAAAACACTACTGTAAGTAGTTTTGATATGGTCAGTGCCATTAAAAACACAAAACACTACAGTAAATAATTTTAATTGGATCTTTTATGGAAATAATTTTAGTATTTTTTAATGATAATTTTGACTACTATAAGGTATTTGGTGTGAAATATAAGCATTGTAGCACTCACGAGATGGTGAAGTGTAACGAGCTGATGGCAAAACATGATGGGTAGAAAATATCAAACCTTTTACTTCTACACACTTTTAGAGTCCATTTCACTGTGAAGTTACTTCTACACACTTATACATTACTTAAAACAGGTCTCTCTCAATCCATGTAATTCGATAAGATCAATGTTTCAAGTAATTAGATTCAGCCAAGAATTAGTTACAAATGCATAAAATTGTTATTGGTTTGTTTTTTTTTTGCATTATTCTAAATCAGCCTGTGTGGATCGTTTGGTGTTTTTAAATACAACTATTGGGCACTTTTTATCTTTTTCTTCTTTGTGATTCAGGTAAAGCGAACTTTGTTCACGAGTTATGAAATGATTCTTAAACACGATGACCAGACACGAGCCACAATTGCAGATTTTGGAGTTCAAACCTTAGTTAATGTTACTTGATTTTTAATTTATTGATAATGATAAGATTCAGGCATTCTAGGGTCGATACCATCCCGTTTTAGTGGATCACTAATCGAAATAAATAATGCTCGAAATCAGATGGCAGTCTTGAGTTAAGTAAGGTATATTTATATTCATTATATTTTGCTGATATAAGGCTTGCTGACATTGATGGATTTACTGATGGATAGCAGCATGTTCTAAGGAACTACAATTAAGTTTTCTATTATTTGCTGATATGGCCACATTATTTGCTTAAATTGCTTGACATGCCTGAGTCTATCCTAACATATGTTTCATTTTCTTTTGTTCTATAGGGCCCTGGCCTATACTTCGTGGACAGTAAAGGAGGACGGTTAACTGGTACGTTTTAATCCCATAGGTGTACTTGAACTCGGTGACTCTGATAAATTAGTGGCTTTATGTTAAAGACAGTTGCATATTTTAACAAAAAAGTATTGGTCAAAACGCAATGTCAATGTCTTAGGTTAATTCATTCTTAACATTCCAACCCCTGCTTATAGCATGCATGATCTTCATAAGCTGCTGTTTTGGAAGGTGGAGATGGCCTCAGTTTGCCTGCCGATTTGTATATTCAAAGTATCGATGAGCATCAGGGTTGATTTCAAAGTTCGTTATTGACCAGTGTTCCATCCAAAGGTATCGTGACCATCTACATTCTTAGATTAACTATTTTCATTTTTCTTATTATATTTTCATGATATGTGGCACAACAAGCACCATATTTTGAATTTATAACGCATGGATTTGTGCTCGATGAGAGGGTTAAAATGAATAAATTTTTGGGTAATGTGGTTGATCCATGTACTATAATTTAAGTAAGGAATAATCAAGAGGTCAGTGGTCATTTAGCAATGATTAAAGATCATAATATTGCGTAATATTACATTGAATGTTTTCTATATGTTTCTCCAACAAGAACCTTCGTATGGAGCATATGTGGTTTGAATTTGAGTCTCAATGTAGATTTTATAGGAGACTTGCAGTTTGGACCTCAAGTCCTGTGACAATCCGTCAATTTATGGTTGATATTTTATTCTCAATATTTATTTGAAAACATTATTTTAATGTTACAATATGAACTCACTTATTTTTGGAAAGTAATTTGGATTTACGTCTGGAAGTAGCGTCGACTACGTCTAAACCGGAGGATTCAACGTTACGTGCTTACGTTTACATACACCGTCTTTGGTGGCAGTCCAACATTTCAGAAAATAAATTTGTCCATGAATCTTATTTTGGAGTTTTAAATTTGTGTTGGTTCATAAACTCACAAATTTACGAGAAGAGACTAGGACTTACGATTTTATTTTAACGTCCTTTACGACTAAACCGGAAACCCTAGGATTACGTATTTACGTTTTCGAACTCCGTTTTTGATGAGACAATTTTTATTGGATTCATTTTGTGACGTTGATTCATAATTTATAAAAACATTTTTCGTAAAACGACCCGAGGGCACGCAAATCGAGGAAACTAGAATCGAGGAATACCCGTAAACTAGTGAGATGGGACAAAATACATTGTCCCACCCCACTAGCACACATGGGGCGGCCAAACTAGTGCCTCAACACATGAGGTGTAAAGCCTTGAACTAGCTACAACACACTTGTCATGGTAAGCTTATAATGTAAGCTACTTTCCCCACTAACTTCACAAAACCATTAGCTAAACATACATACCATCATTCCACCATGCAAAAAAACTTTCATCCTCCCTTTCTCTCTAAAAATTCCGTCCCATATCTCACAAACAACACCCTCATTTGATCAAAATCAACCACAAAATCTCATGTTATTCATATACATGTTGATACCCTTTTGAAGCCCTATTGATTGGTGCAAGTTATAACATCCATGGAGGAGTTTCCTTGGTGTCTTGGGGCTGATTTTCCACAAGGAGTTTATGAAGAATGGTGATCTTGAAGATGGTCATGGTTATTCACAAGTTTCTCCATCAAAAACCATGTCCAAATCATAACCTACATCAACTTGGTGGTATAAAGATTGTTCTCCTCATCTTCTTGTTATTTTGATTATGTAAACATGTATTTTATTTCCTATTGTATATGTATATGATGGTTATATGATGATAAAAATATTGTGTGGGGATTTGGTGTTGATAAATATGATTAAAAAGGTGAAAAACTATAAGAAACAAGGTTAAAATCTTGCTTAATTTACATGGCTGTATAAAAAAGTAAAGAAACATGTTATGAACTGATAAAATGATGAAGTAGAATTGATATACAGTAAGCTATGGGTCTTGTACACATGTGAGAGTTGGCCATGCAATGGAATCATTGTAATGAGTAAGATATGATCAAAACAAGTTTAAGATACAAATCTGAGTTCACTGTTTTGGACCATTTTTAGAAAATACTTAGAAGATGATTCAACAGTAGCTATAGAAGAATTAAATGTAGAACATATCATTTAGTTTATGTGATAAAAATTTGAGCTTCTATCTCCATATAGAACTCAAGATATGGCAGTTTTGGTGAAAGTGAAGTTAAAAATCAGATTTTGGAAATTAAAGTATAATACTATTATATAAGCACTCAAAATTTTATTGTATAAAATGTAAAGTTAAAACCCACTAACTTATGGATTTTATTTATATAAATATATAAAAGGTTAAATAAGTGTATAAATTATAAAAATGGTAGTGGAATAATATTTATAAGTTATAAAAACTATAAACATGATTTTTACGACTTTTTCGGCTAATACCGTAAAATTAACGTTTTTGTTAAATAAAACTTAGATGGTTGGACCCGTCTAATGTAAACTTTACAAAACTTACATACTGATATATAAACATGTATAACAAGTAAAAACCGATAAAAACCAAACTATAGGACATACGGACGTTAACGGACTAAATTAACGTTATTGGACTAATAAAACAACAAAATGGACTAAACCACTTATAAACTTATTTATTGGACTTAACCCTTTTAGGCCCAACTTTTAAAGTGTAGATACTGATAATATAAGTATAACATGGATTGATACAAGTTAAAGAACTTATAATAAGTTTATTGGACTTAAAACGCGTAAATAGGTAAAACTAGTAAACTAGTAAAAAGATACCAATACGTAAACACTAAAACGAGTTAATGAGAATATGTAAACCCACTTGATCATCATAAGTATATAATCGTCATATGTATACATAATTGTTATTTTTATAAATTCATTGGACAAACGTCCAAGACCGAGTATTATTTGTCTAGGTTTCCGTGATTGAAGCACGTACCGTACGTCCGAATTGCCGATAACCCGCCTTCCCACATCAACGTGAGTTCATAGCCTCGCACTCTTTTAAATGTTTTTATAAATGTTTTATAAACCCGCGAGGGAGATAACATGTTAGTTTTTATAAATTAGGACACCATTTGTCCCGATTGTTTGTTTATTGATTTGGACCCGAATGATTGTATGACCTGATTGTACGACCCGATTGTGTGACCCGATAAATGATTAAAGGATCCGATAGATGAAATCAAATGGATTATTAAAGTTAGGTTATGTCACTAAAAGTCCCATTAGCATGAATTGTGAACTACCGGGAGTTGGTAGACGCTTGTGCATATAATAGTACTATTTGGGGACGATCACCCCAGTTCGCGCCTTGACGGTTGATCCCCGTCGTGCCACATTGATTGGTAAGCGAATTTATGTATGAGAAGATTTCCATAGCGTGACCTTTGTGACGACACGCTACTTTAGATGGGAAAAATTGGTATCGGTCTAGCTACCCGTTGTTGGTTTAGTAAGGTAACAATGTCATGCGGCTTATAATAATCCAAAACTAAAGAAATACTACTAGACGCTCCGAATTACGATGTAGTGCCTGACTAGCAATACTGGGTCATACTATTGATATTATGTTTGTGTTTTGGTTTTCATAACCATATTCATATAACGGTTTTTATTTTCATACAACGTCGTAAGACGTATTGTATGACGTTTTTACGACATTGGCTCGTATAATGATTTTTAAGGCTTTTTTCATAACCATATTCATATAACGGTTTTTATTTTCATACAACGTCGTAAGACGTATTGTATGACGTTTTTACGACATTGGCTCGTATAATGATTTTTAAGGCAAATGCCTATATTATGATTTTCGATAAAGATTTGTATAAAATGACTTTGGCTATTTTATGGCCTATTAAAATGATTTGTACAAGATGATTTTCAGTAAAAATTTTATACTGATATTATATTGATGGATTTTATTAAACTCTATGAATTCACTCGGCGTTATCGCTGACCTTTTTTTTTAACATGTTTTATCTCAGGTACTTGAAGGTAATTCTCGGGAAGACAACAAGAATTCATGGCCTGCACTTAAAACAATATTTTCCATTCAAATACTTTGTAAAACTTTGTATGAAATGTAATGACTTGGGACCTATGTAACTTTGATATTTATGAATGGAAATGATTTTATTAATAAACGACGCGATTTTTATGCGTTGTCTATGATGTGAGTAATGTGCTATCCCGTAACACCAACTAGTCTTCCGCTGAACTGAGTTGTATAAATTTGGGGGTGTTACAGTTTGGTACCAGAGCTCTCGTTATAGAGAACGAAAGATTTTTAAAACCAAGGTTTTGAATAAAACATTTCAAAATCTTTTAACTATAAACATTTTTGTAAAAATGTCTAAAAATCTTTTGACTATAACGGTGCCGAAGAATTCTCGAGTTACCGACAAGGCCAAGACTGAGAATTGTTATTTTAATATATATATATATAACTTGGATTATATATATATATATGATGTAATTTTATTACATGATTGTTTGATGATTATTTTGATTTTTATACGAGGTATTTATACGACGTAGATTGTCACAAGGAACCCTAAATCCCCTAGTAAATTAATCGAAGCTATTCTCGTAGGAATTCTAGCTATCCTAGATCTAAACCAAGTTGTGGATATTTATAATCCCAACAAATGGTTGATATTCGTAGAAATGTAGATATTAGTTGATTGTGATATTAAAGAAGAATTGGCGAGATTAAATCTGATATCGATGTCATGACGATCTTTCCTTATAGAGTGGAGTTTTACAAAACGGTACCACCTAGAAAGATGTCATCTGATTCGTTGTCACCCAATTCTTAAAATTGAAATCGAAAGGGGGAATGTTGCACTTGAGGCTGTCAATGGAACCATTACCCAAAAGCCTCATGCCACTAATACCTTTCCGAGAAGTCTAATTGACTGACCGAGTCATTTCATATTAATGACTCATTATTGATAAAGGAGTTATAGGATTGGAAATTAAGTATTGATTCATATCGAGCTTTTATTGCTCTATTAAGATTTATGAATAAGATTGAAAGTATTGGAAAATGAGGTAGGATATCGAATTGAGTATAAAATTTGGTTGAAACTTGAATAAAGTAAAATTTAACCCGTATGGAATATGAGATTGTTAAAATAATTCGTTAAGTTTTGTGATTAAATTATAAGGTTTAAATGATTGTTAGTTTGTGTTAAGGGTTGTTCCTAGACCATTGTCCACTAACGAGGATGCCCAGTGTCCGAGAAATAAATTGAAGAAATCTTCTTCTGAATTGAGACCGATGGATCTTCCGGGACATGTGGAACACCTAATGACTCTTGTAGATTAGTATTCATTGTGGTATCTTTTAAAAAAAATCCCTAACTTAACTGAGATATCAGTTGGTAGGATGAGTTCTGAGAATTGTATGACATAGTGACATGTAATGTGTTACGGTACAATTTTGACTTGTTTGTGATTAATGAAAAGACTACCGTTGATTGCTAAATCCTACATGTATCGATGTTATCTATCTTTTCTTGCTTCATCCTAATGTTCGCATTAGTAATGCAACCATTGAACAAGTACTCATCTCGATTTGAGTTACGTTGTGGATTATTCTCTTTGTATTCTTGAGTGCCATTGAGGTCACGAACCTCATGATTATTTGGCTAAGCTCATTCCCTATCATATTGTAGTTAATTCTTGGTGAACAAGCTTTCATCACTCTTTTGCAGATCACTCATTGTTTTTATAAAAGATAAAACAGTATGCCTTGAGAAAAATTGAATTTTCATCACTATAAGGATTATTCATAGTGAGATTTATAAGTGATTGTTATTGAAATGAAGCTGTTTATAAAAGACTTTGGAAAACCTAATTGTTTTCATAACAAAGAAAATCATTGTAAATTTATTTTGATTCTTATTTAAGAATTAAGCATGAAAATGTTTTTATAAATATGATGATAAAATTTTGACGAACTGAGTATTGCATCGTTAATCTTGAAATTGTATATAGTTGCGCGCCTACATACAATTTGGAATGGACCATGCAAGACTGATTAGTAGTTACCATAAAACTGATTAATGAACACTACATTTTCTTTAAAGATTGTGAAAGATTAAATCTATGAGATCTGCAAGAAGTGAAAAATAGGGCCATATTGATAGGGACACCTACATATGTGCCTGTAGCATCTATTCTTCTGAGTTGAATTTACTCATCTGTGGAAATTGTCTTATTTGACAATTGACAATTCTTTCTTGACCAATTCTCCCGTAGTGAGATTCTTATGAAAAGTATTTGATTACCGAGTGTTGATACCCGACTGGATATATCGACATTCCTATCATTTCTTTTGATTTGATTTCATTTGAATGACCTGGGTAACGATCCGAGGAGCTTTCGAATGCGTACTCAAATTATAAAAACATGGAATATATTCATATTCGTTAAATGTTTTCGTCTGTATCTGATTTGAAATTCTTCCGCATAGATTATGCGTTGACCTTACTCTTTTAATAGTAATTATGTCTCCATATATCCTTGAACTTGTGAAAGATCATGAGTTATTATTAGTCTTTTGAGAAGTTCACATCTTATCGACGGCAATGAAACTGGAAAGTTGATAGTGCCAGTAGAATGGATTGATTGATTATGACAGGACACCATTGTCTTAATTGATGGGAACTCGAGTAGAATTTCCCTAAAATATAAGATGTTGATTATCAAAAGTGATCTAAATAAGTCTTGATGGATGACTATATCCTGTATTTAGACTTGAAATTATACCATGAATGGTTGCAAACTAAGTTATAGATATTGTAATCTAGAAGAACCTAATATGAATTTATTAAAAGATAATTCTTTTATTTGAAACTTTAGTAAGTATTTGTTGGTGAATTACCTAGACTTTCGCCATTAAGGCAAGTTGAATTAGTTATTGATTATATTACCGGTGCTGCACCCGTGGCTTGTGCACTGTACGTCAGCACCATCTGAATTAAAGGAATTACCATACAACTGAGAGAGTTGTCAGAGAAAGATTTTATTATACCAAGCCTGTCATCCTGAAGAGCTATGGTGTTATCATTCCTTATATTTATAGATTACTGTGAACTGAGTAAATTGACAATCGAAAACGATATCCATAACTCGAAATGGAAGATTTGTTCGATCATTTACAAGGTTCTAGCGTATGCTTTAAAGATTTGATTCACGGCATGGTTATCATCAACTTCGCATCTGCGAAAAGGATTATCTATTCCAATCACTACATCCGGTACTTGTAATGAACGTTATGAGTTTCACGTGATGCCGTTTGGATTGACTAATGCACATGTAGTATTTATAAATTGGTAAATCTCGTGTGTAGACTGTAATTTGATAAATTCATGCTCGTGATCATTAAGGACTATATGTTTGATTATAAGAATAAGAATGAGTTAATAATTATTTATAGATTGCCCTGAATTGACCGAACAATAAAAACCTGTACCTTGAATAATTAACATGAGATTAAAGACTTAATCCTTTACATAAAATGACCATTGGATTAATGACGATAAGATATATGTATATAGACTCTTCAAAAGTTAAGAGCCCTTTTAAGACTTTGGATTTTACCAAAAAGAAATGGAAATATGTTTTGACAAATGTTTTAACAAAGGATTTTAAAGGGATTATTCCCTTATAACCAAAACATTTAACTAAACTTCTGTTTAGGGGTAAATGTTTTTGCATACCTTAAGACAACCTAAGAAGGATTGAGTAAAACCATTTATACCATGACTTGAAATTTGAAACGACACTTTTTGCTTTTCATACTAAGAAATTTTGACCAAAGTATAATCAAAGATTTTTTTTCAAACATTTACGGATCTTATTAATTATTTTAATTATTTTCGATAAATCAACAAAAATCTTGTTAATTAAATTCAAATTTATTTTGAACATTTTATATAATTGGTCGAACTAAGAAATTTAAAACTTTTACGCTTCATAAAAATTAACTAATAATTATTTAATTAATTATAATAATTATTATCGACGCTTTAGACGACGGATTGAGTAAAACGGATAACAATGATAGTAAAGACGAAACTGAAACTTAGAAAATATAAAGAAAGAATTTTGAATAAATACGGTTATGATATTTATTTCATCAGGAAAGTGAACGTAATTACTGACACATTATGTATAAAAGATAAAGAACCAATTAGGACATGTTCCTTGATAATGAAGGTGCAAAATAAACTGCCGAACGATATAAACGATGTTTGTATGAAGGATAATATAAATAATAAAAAGGGGTTCGCGGATAATATGAACCATTAAAAACTGAGAAGTCGATAGCGTTAAATGTTTTAAAGACCACTTATGGTTGCCTAAATATTGAGGATTGTGAGATATAGTTATGTTGGAATATGTAAGTATAAGTATTCTATTTATGTCATTTATGACTAAAAGTATCTTTGTCTGAAGAAGTTGTACTGATGGCAATTATGAAGGCAGACATCGCCTCATACATTTGTAAACGTCTAGCTATTGCAAAGGTCATCATCTGAATTTGATTCGATTTGGGTCATCGTCGACAGACTGACCAAATCTGCTAATATCATTCCCGTTAACGATAAATGCAAAAGAGTTGTGTAAACATGGTGTGCCGTATCGATCATCTCTATCAAGATCCTCGCTTCGCATCGAATTTCTTGAGATTTGCTCAGAAATCATTGAGAACGAACCTTGATGAGAGTACTATGTACCACCCCAATCGAAGGGACGAGGTAAAGTAACGATGCAAAGTAATATAAGTGTTGTTTTATGTTTGAATGATTGACCTTTGGTAATAGACCGTATAATCGTTTTCCTTTGGAGAGATTATCCTTGATAATTATCGTATTAGGATCGAGATCGAATCTTGTTAGGATCTATATTAGAACATCTGTAAGCAGGAGTTGAGATGAAGACACCCGACATACACCCATTGTGAGTTGGACATGTCTTTTAGGTTTAAGGTTTCCTATGATGGCGAACCTAACCTTACAAAATACCCGACCCGCGAGATCTGAAATGATTGTAGAAATTAGGATCTGATTATTGACTGCCGGTAGTGGGCAAGAGGTTATGTGAATATGAAATGTAGATCTTGAAGTGCCAAATGGGTAGCAAAGTTATGCCAACAATTTTTAACCTTGGAAAAATGAATTCATGATCTGACAAATCATGGGATATAAGTCCCCGTTGTATGGGACCATTGAGATGATGTAAAAGTTGGGATTGAAAGGCATATAAGCTGGATCTACCCTAGGACTTTAAGAACTGCGTGAATTATGTTTTGTAAATCTAACTTGATGGAATATCTAGCAAGTGAAAATCTGAATTCTTCTCAGTAAAGTTTAGATCGACGAAAAGTTGCATTCATCAAAACCCGTGAACATCATGGATAGAGAAAGTAAGTCAACATTAAGCTTGATCTTATTCCCGTAGTTATGTTTGATGAAACTCGCTTATTGTAATGAATTGCACTTGTGAGAAAAGACCAAATGTGGAGGAAATACCCACATGGTTTTAACTCTATAAGAAGCGAGTAGTAAGGTAAGATGATCTTTGAGGACAAAGATCCTTTTTAGGGGTAAATGCTGTGACAATCCGTCAATTTATGGTTGATATTTTATTCTCAATATTTATTTGAAAACATTATTTTAATGTTACAATATGAACTCACTTATTTTTGGGAAGTAATTTGGATTTACGTCTGGAAGTAGCGTCGACTACGTCTAAACCGGAGGATTCAACGTTACGTGCTTACGTTTACATACACCGTCTTTGGTGGCAGACCGACATTTCAGAAAATAAATTTGTCCATGAATCTTATTTTGGAGTTTTAAATTTGTGTTGGTTCATAAACTCACAAATTTACGAGAAGAGACTAGGACTTACGATTTTATTTTAACGTCCTTTACGACTAAACCGGAAACCCTAGGATTACGTATTTACGTTTTCGAACTCCGTTTTTGATGAGACAATTTTTATTGGATTCGTTTTGTGACGTTGATTCATAATTTATAAAAACGTTTTTCGTAAAACGACCCGAGGGCACGCAAATCGAGGAAAGTAGAATCGAGGAATACCCGTAAACTAGTGAGATGGGACAAAATACATTGTCCCACCCCACTAGCACACATGGGGCGGCCAAACTAGTGCCTCAACACATGAGGTGTCAAGCCTTGAACTAGCTACAACACACTTGTCATGGTAACCTTATAATGTAAGCTACTTTCCCCACTAACTTCACAAAACCATTAGCTAAACACACATACCATCATTCCACCATGCAAAACAACTTTCATCCTCCCTTTCTCTCTAAAAATGCCGTCCCATATCTCACAAACAACACCCTCATTTGATCAAAATCAACCACAAAATCTCATGTTATTCATATACATGTTGATGCCCTTTTGAAGCCCTATTGATTGGTACAAGTTATAACATCCATGGAGGAGTTTCCTTGGTGTCTTGGGGCTGATTTTCCACAAGGAGTTTATGAAGAATGGTGATCTTGAAGATGGTCATGGTTATTCACAAGTTTCTCCATAAAAAACCATGTCCAAATCATAACCTACATCAACTTGGTGGTATAAAGATTGTTCTCCTCATCTTCTTGTTATTTTGATTATGTAAACATGTATTTTATTTCCTATTGTATATGTATATGATGGTTATATGATGATAAAAATATTGTGTGGGGATTTGGTGTTGATAAATATGATTAAAAAGGTGAAAAACTATAAGAAACAAGGTTAAAATCTTGCTTAATTTACATGGCTGTATAAAACAGTAAAAAAACATGTTATGAACTGATAAAATGATGAATTAGAATTGATATACAGTAAGCTATGGGTCTTGTACACATGTGAGAGTTGGCCATGCAATGGAATCATTGTAATGAGTAAGATATGATCAAAACAAGTTTAAGATACAAATCTGAGTTCACTGTTTTGGACTATTTTTAGAAAATACTTAGAAGATGATTCAACAGTAGCTATAGCAGAGTTAAATGTATCACATATCATGTAGTTTATGTGATAAAAATTTGAGCTTCTATCTCCATATAGAACTCAAGATATGGCAGTTTTGGTGAAAGTGAAGTTAAAAATCAGATTTTGGAAATTAAAGTATAATACTATTATATAAGCACTCAAAATTTTATTGTATAAAATGTAAAGTTAAAACCCACTAACTTATGGATTTTATTTATATAAATATATAAAAGGTTAAATAAGTGTATAAATTATAAAAATGGTAGTGGAATAATATTTATAAGTTATAAAAACTATAAACATGATTTTTACGACTTTTTCGGCTAATACCGTAAAATTAACGTTTTTGTTAAATAAAACTTAGATGGTTGGACCCGTCTAATGTAAACTTTACAAAACTTATATACTGATATATAAACATGTATAACAAGTAAAAACCGATAAAAACCGAACTATAGGACATACGGACGTTAACGGACTAAATTAACGTTATTGGACTAATAAAACAACAAAATGGACTAAACCACTTATAAACTTATTTATTGGACTTAAACCTTGTAGGCCCAACTTTTAAAGTGTAGATACTGATAATATAAGTATAACATGGATTGATACAAGTTAAAGAACTTATAATAAGTTTATTGGACTTAAAACGCGTAAATAGGTAAAACTAGTAAACTAGTAAAAAGATACCAATACGTAACACTAAAACGAGTTAATGAGAATATGTAAACCCACTTGATCATCATATGTATATAATCGTCATATGTATACATAATTGTTATTTTTATAAAGTCATTGGACAAACGTCTAAGACCGAGTATTATTTGTCTAGGTTTCTGTGATTGAAGCACGTACCGTACGTCCGAATTGCCGATAACCCGCCTTCCCACATCAACGTGAGTTCATAGCCTCACACTCTTTTAAATGTTTTTATAAAGGTTTTATAAACCTGCGAGGGAGATAACATGTTAGTTTTTATAAATTAGGACACCATTTGTCCCGATTGTTTGTTTATTGATTTGGACCCGAATGATTGTATGACCTGATTGTATGACCCGATTGTATGACCCGATAAATGATTAAAGGACCCGATAGATGAAATCAAATGGATTATTAAAGTTAGGTTATGTCACTAAAAGTCCCATTAGCATGAATTGTGAACTACCAGGAGTTGGTAGACGCTTGTGCATATAATAGTACTATTTGGGGACGATCACCCCAGTTCGTGCCTTGACGGTTGATCCCCGTCGTGCCACATTGATTGGTAAGCGAATTTATGTATGAGAAGATTTTCGTAGCGTGACCTTTGTGACGACACGCTACTTTAGATGGGCAAAATTGGTATCGGGCTAGCTACCCGTTGTTGGTTTAGTAAGGCAACAATGTCATGCGGCTTATAATAATCCAAAACTAAAGAAATACTACTAGACGCTCCGAATTACGATGTAGTGCCTGACTAGCAATACTGGGTCATACTATTGATATTATGTTTGTGTTTTGGTTTTCATAACCATATTCATATAACGGTTTTTATTTTCATACAACGTCGTAAGACGTATTTTATGACGTTTTTACGACATTGGCTCGTATAATGATTTTTAAGGCTTTTTTCATAACCATATTCATATAACGGTTTTTATTTTCATACAACGTCGTAAGACGTATTGTATGACGTTTTTACGACATTGGCTCGTATAATGATTTTTAAGGCTTTTTTATAACCATATTCATATAATGGTTTTATTTAATCTATACAACGTTGCAAAACGTATTGTATGGTGTTTTTAACGACAATGATTCGTATAATGATTTTTAAGGCAAATGCCTATATTATGATTTTCGATAAAGATTTGTATAAAATGACTTTGGCTATTTTATGGCCTATTAAAATGATTTGTACAAGATGATTTTCAGTAAAAATTTTATACTGATATTATATTGATGGATTTTATTAAACTCTATGAATTTACTCGGCGTTATCGCTGACCTTTTCTTTTAACATGTTTTATCTCAGGTACTTGAAGGTAATTCTCGGGAAGACAACAAGAATTCATGGCCCGCACTTAAAACAATATTTTCCATTCAAATACTTTGTAAAACTTTGTATGAAATGTAATGACTTGGGACCTATGTAACTTTGATATTTATGAATGGAAATGCTTTTATTAATAAACGACGCGATTTTTATGCGTTGTCTATGATGTGAGTAATGTGCTATCCCGTAACACCAACTAGTCTTCCGCTGAACTGAGTTGTATAAATTTGGGGGTGTTACAAGTCCCCTGTCAATTGTCGAATATCTACAGGAAACTAACAGGAACTTTGTGGTTCTTTTGGGAAATATTTAAGATTGGAAAGTATGCTCTTTTTTATATTTTCTATATATGTTTTCCAAGTATTCCTATATTCTGAGAGTACCAAAGTAACTTATAGGGTCTGTTTTGGATGTCATGTTAGAATATTTATATTTTTTATTTGAAAATGGAATTTGGCTGGTCCGTATTTCTTTTACATCTGTGATTCTGCCCAACTGTTGCAAGGTACTCACCACATGTTGTTTATATACAAGATTTAATTAATGCCTTTTAAGTTTAGTTTGGTTCTTCTAATTGGCTACTGTCACAACTCTTGTAGTCTTACTTCTATAGCCAAGAACCAATGCTAAGTGTGAGATGCCAAATTATTTCAAATTGAAGAAAAAAAGCAGTCCAACTGTGAAAATACGACCTCTACGATTACTGCCTTTTGATGGCGCAGCTTGAGATGCTTTGACCATCCTCCCCATTGCTGGTGTCGAATAATCAGCCTTTGTCGAGCCCCCGTAGAAAGTCACAGTTGCTCGCTGCATTGAATGTGAACTCCCAATTGCCAACATATTAGCCATTCCTGTCGATTCATATGCAGTAGGATCAACTATTCCCTTTAACATCACACCCAGTTCATTAGCCAAATGATCCCCGTACTGGTCTCCGCCACGATCCGAAGCCGATCCCCACAACTCTTTCCTGCACTCAGTAAGAAACATTGTTGCTTCTGCATGGTTACCCTGTTTGGCCAACACACGAGCTTCAGCTATCGCACTAGCAAATTTAAGACGGTTTCTCTGTCCTTCAAGCAACACTATCTGGTTACCTATCGTCTCAGGCCTCAATATTGTGACTTCATTTCCTTGGATGTTCACGAATGTATTCTTTATGGGGTCCTTGTGATTAACTTTGATTCACCAATGACATTTCTTTATCTGAGTCAGTAACCGGAATATTCATTAATACAAGAAAATCCCTTTCTTCTTCCGCGTATAGTTCTCCAACTCAATAGACCCCCATCTACAATCACCGTCCATACTCACTTTATAGCTCCCAGTCTTAATCAATCCGAGCCATAATACAGGATGAACACACTCGACTTCAACACGTAATTCTTAGACCACTACACTCAAAAGCCCACCTATACTGATATAATGGCATCATAACTTAGTTTTTCTGCCACTTATGAGTTTTTGTACTTTCCAGATGTCGGCTCTGAAATCAACAAACAAAGAACTTAACGGAATGATGAACTGTCAAGATTAAGACATCAATGTTAGTTATTTGTTTATGCTGTGTTTTCCCTTGCAGGCCACATACAATAGACTTGCTGGATTTTTGAAACAAATCGAGGAGATAGATTGGAGACTGGGACACGATTCACCTTAGTATCGATGGCATATGAATAAGCTCAATAGCTGTCACATAAAAGTGTCAGCAAACTTTAATCAAGTTTGCTAATCTCACTTGGGTACTAATAGTAGGTTCAGACGAAAGGGTGGCCAGTAGGACGTGTTGCAGACCTTATTGTTTTGGGAAACACACCTAGGAGACAACGACCTCGACCCAGGCCTAAAACTCCCCCGCGAGTCAACACTCCTAGCAAATCAAATAGCCCATCTTGTAATACATTGTGTTAATCTGAGCCGAGATTGAGTTTCAAACCGTTGCATAACATTGTATCTTCCACAGTTCCGCAGGATGTGTGATAACACACGCTTTCATGTTGTTTTATACTCCGTATGTTTTAGTTGTTTAAGGGTAATACCACTAGAATAAAATACTTACACTTCTATTTGTTTTTATATAATCTTGTGTTGGTAATGCCATTGGAATAATATACTTACACTTCTGCTATTGGTAATAGGACGATCGTGACCTCCATAGGTTTGAAAGCTGTTTCACTACCTTTGCGTCTGCCTCGGCTGCTATGGATTGTTATAGAGGTTAGTTGAACATTTGACTAATAATGATTCAACTTTGGGATTCTAAACAGGTAGTTCCTTACCCTCAATTTGAATCACACTTTCAGAATATTTTGTTTGTATTTTTTTATGCAAAACCATCCAACATGATATGGGGAGACACATGTTTAGGAGCTGATATAGTCATCTACCAAGGACTGACAACTCCTCTTCCCAGTGGCATCATGACAATTATATGGTACTAACTATGAACGTCTGCTCTATTAGTTGCAACATATCAAGAATCCATCTCACATGCGGTTGGTTCAGCTCTGCGCGCCTCATCAACCCATGACTCTTCAAACATATGCATTAGAGAAACTGCTTGGTGAACGAAGGGAAGCCACTGATGAATAGGAGAAAGGTATCCTTCCAGTATTCCAACATGTTCCCCAAACTTACAGAACCAAGAGATATTAGACTATCTTTTTTTCCTAATCTTTTTGTGTTCTCAGTTTCATTTTTCTAACATTTGAGTTATCTATTTTTATAGGACACAACAAGCTTAAATATGCTAATTTATCCCTCTTAGAATGAGTAGTTGACTTCCTAAATGTATGTCCTATTATGAAGATGTAGTTTTGTTGTAGTGCCCGAGATCCTTTTCGATGGACATCATGACAACAACAGGTGTGTTGATGTGACGGAAAAAGCAGAGATATCTTAATTGTAAACAAAAAGTGAGTATTCCTTTTTTTATTTATATGTGTCACTTATGTGACACATCTAATACACCATCGAATATTCAGTTTCTGTGGCATCGATTTGATCCAGTGGCCAAATTTTTCAGATGATATAAGGATCGGAATCAATCCGTCAAGGAGCAACAATAAGCTGCATTGAACCAAAGAGAAGTAGAGAAGCAGACACTATCTATGGCGCTTGAGAAAGCTGAAGAGAGTTGGACATCCTACAAGACTACCACCTAAAGTATTAGATACTCCTATTGATTCACAAGTAAACATCATTTTGGTCAATTAGATATATTTTTTTTAAATCTAGAGTAGACATGGCATTAAAATTGTAGAAAGGTAACTGACCTACAGAATAACGAGTACAAACCAAATAACATAGCATGTGGTGAATAGGCATTTGACACGTTCTATATTTAGTTTATTTACTTGACCCATGTATTGTGGGAGTAGCATAGTCCAGTACAAAATATTACTTAACACTGTTTTCCTTTGGTGGTGCCATTGATTTTAGGCAAATATAAAAAAACAAGATATCTAATCCTCATTTTTGTTGTTTTGTAGTAATTCTTTTCTATTAAAACGCAAACCTATGAATCTATAAGCATGTCAAAGATAAAGAGGATTAATTGAGTTATAGGTGTATTAGTCATTTCAAAAAAAAAGGATTATGGTGGACAGATAAAAATGGCTAAAATTATTCATCTGTTGTGTAGTTTTTTTTATAAGTGGTAAAAACTAAGTGACTGAAAGGTAACATTGAATTAAACCACTTTAATAGACTAGAAAATTGAAGCATCAGTACACATGGCATGAAGAATTACAATGTTAGAACCTAATCAATATACGTATGATGGTATATTCATTGATTTTGATAGTGGTTGTTGTCTTTTTTTCTCTTTTGTTTTTTCCTTGTGTAGATATATTTGTTGAGACCTTCAGCGGAGAGATGATCTCCTTGGTAGTCAAAGGCTTAGACACCATTTCTAATTTGTAAGTTAAAATCCAAGATATGATAGGTATTCCCGTTGAGAAGCTGCCACTGATTTTTAATGAAGAGGTCCTTGAGGAGGAATTTATTATCTAGGGGATTGGTGCCAATATACATGAAGCACTGCAAAGGAATGAACAACTGTCAAACCTTCAGACACCATCGGCAAACTAAAAGCCATATTTCCTCAAGTTTTCTATGACTCGGAGTTGCTGATCTTCAACAAAACGGTTCTCAAGGACAGCGAGGGTTTGGATTCCTTGACTTGACTGGCCGTCAAGAGCAGTAAGTAGTTGAACTAACCACTCACTTAAAAAAACAAGGCTCACTTGTGCGTTCCTCACAAAGCTTGGTTTTGACAAACTACTGTTTGAAGTGTTGAATGTGACCGGGAGTATTACATGTCTGGACTCGGAATCTAATAACTTTGGTATGACAAAAAAAGCGAAAAGCCAAACCATAACTGTAAACACATAAAAATAACACACAAACGTGCTTTTAAAAAACATTTACGAAACGACCCCCCCGTTGGGCGTGTTACGACGCTAGTATATATATATATATATATATATATATATATATATATATATATATATATATATATATATATATATATATATATATATATATATATATATATATATATATATATATATATATATATATATATATATATATATATATATATATATATATATATATATATATATATATATATATATATATATATATATATATATATATATATATATATATATATATATATATATACTAGCCTTAAGGCCCATCCGATGGACGGGCTAGCTTTAAGAATTTTTTTTAAGATAACAAATGGAGTGAAAATGTAGCAAATTCATGTTATTGAATAGGTAATCGATATTCGTATAAGATTATGTCATAATTTTAGATAAAACATAAAAGATTATTAGATGAATATTAAAACTTATGTACATTTGGTAGAAGTTACATAGCAATGTTGACTTCAATAATCTATAGAAATAAACAATAAGTTATAATTTTTGTTGCATCAAAATACAAATAAACAATAAGTTCTCCTGAACGTAGATTTTTTAAGTGTGGCTCTTTATAGATGTTAGTAGCAGCTCATCTTACTGTCCACCATCAAAACCGAAAATAATTTAATCGAAAAGCGATTTAACTTTGAAATAGTCTCAAAATTGTTGCAGCCACCATCATCTTTCTTCTTTCTATTCTTTTAATATATTCGATCTTGGAGACCTTGGTTTTGTGACTCCCTTCAGTGGCCTATTTACATGAACATATCCATACTTTTGGATGAATAAAGGCGTCTTGCAAGAGACACCAAAGTGCTTAGTTGTTTCAATTCTTTATCTTCCTCCATAATTTTTTAATATATATAGTTCAACTGAGATTATAGTGGTTACACATGTGATACGATATGTTTGTATAGACTCACAAACTTGCATAACATATCGAATTTTATCAAAACCAAATCCTTCACTGGCTTCATCAATTGCAAATAGTAGTCTGTCATACATATGCTACTTAAGCATTATTATAAGATTTATTGATTTATATAGTTTAAGAAACTTGGGCAAATCCAGAAAACTTAAGAAACTTTATGCAATATTAATCTTGAGGCTAAAGGTGTATCGTTAAATGTCGCAAATTTGTTCCTTGTAAGTTGGCATCCAGCTCGTCAATTCATTTTTTCTTACCCAAGGAGGTCCTTTTCGCTTCAGTTCTCTGTATCATAAAAGTTCACAGTTTTTATGTTGGTAAGACCATATTATGACAAATATATCACTGGTCATGTAAGGAAAAAGAATAAACTCCAATAAAATTATAATAAGAAAAAACACAAAATGCGTGAAAGTGTCGTTTCACGACCATGGGCTGCAGACATTTACCCAAGTTACATTCAGAGGAGCATGAATATATTCTCATTATAGAGGAATTTATAAATTAAACAAAAAATTACGATCAACATCCATAACTTAATTAATTAATTAGAAAGGAAGCCGAAACAACACATCAAATCATGTAAAAGTAAACGGGACATATTTTGTACCTATAATATTGTCCGAATTATTATTTGCACAAGAAAATTATATATGTGATAGGAGACCAACTTCTAACCTCTGGTCATCATCATATCTGAAGCTGCTACCAGAGGACTCTTGTTGCGACTCCTGTTAGCGGTAGCGATCCCTACTTCTGTTACCGGCATACCATTTTCTAACTGAGGGATTTTTCGAGTGCGCCTCTACAGTTTTTTAGGAACGCATTCAGGCGAAAGTTTGGTCGTCATGTTACTCCGATGTGATTCATCCAATTGGTATACCAAACCTGAATAAGCTGTTCTAATACCATAAAAGAGTAATAAAGTCCGGCGACTTACATTTTTATTCCTGAAATTCATAAAGCACCTATAATTTTACATGTTATGCATATAAAATATCAAAACTAAATGAGTTCTGTACTGAATAGCTGTTGTGAAAACTAAATGAGTTCTCTATTCCAACTCATTCTACCCATTTCTTTTTTAAGTTTACATCCGTAAGTACAAATCTAATCGAGTTCCTGTGTTATCAAAAATTGTACCTTTAATGTTTGACTATTAATCCGTGACATGCTATAGAGATACTACATGTTGTTTATATTATTTACCTACACCGTAGAAATAAATAAACTAACCTTTAGAGAGCTTATGATGTATCCTTCACTGTATGGAGGACAATAATTCTGTATATCTCCATGTGACTGCTTCTAAAGTTCAATTCCACCATCTATTTCTTTAACCTCTTCAGATATGACTACACATGATGCTACTTGTTCATATTGATTGTTTGTTTGCAATTAAGTAAACTATTTTAGTACACAAAACGCATTCATGAAATCCAATATATTGAAGGTTTAGAAGAACAAAGCTTTCACCTACTGTATCTTTGTGTTGCTGGAATCGAAATCTGGTTCAAAGCAACTTCACTTAGCAGAGAGGCCTTAGTTATCAACATCACCATTCTTTGCTTCAAAGATCATTGTTAAGAGCCATAATAGCTACACTATAAAAAGCGTAATGATCTTGAAAATACAAATACTTACAGGAGTACCAACTAAAGTGATACTGCTTCTACCTTCTTCCATTTGAGGGATGATTGGAGGCCAAATTTACAAAACATACTACACGACAAGCCAAAGACAAACTTAAATAGCCATATAAGAAGTAGGTTGGCAAAGCAGTTCCTTGGCTAAATTGGGATAAAAAAACTTTACAGGTTATCCTATTAAACAATAACTGGATTTTAACTTTTACTCCTTACGCGCTACAGATTACGATGGTATTGCTCAGACCTATAATCCCACCACGAGTCAAGAACCAGAATCTGTCAAACAAATCAGGGTGCCCATAATGCAAACGTACTTTTAATGGATTTGCTATAACCCACTAACGTCAGAATCAGCTGCTTAACTGGCTCTTGAACCCTTCTGTACCTAAAATCAAGTGGCGACTGGTGAGTATCACTAAACATAGGGCAAAATTGGAATAATTATGCCTCTAAACATGAATAAAAATTCTATAGAAGTAGTAACTACGTACAGGGTTAAGTCCCAGAATATAAAAGTTTCAGCATCATGGGTATGAATTTCACGACTTATGAACAAAGTTCATTGCAAGCCATGATCTAATTTGGCGTTGCAGCTCTCCAAGTGGTGTCTGAACAAAGAGTGTAGCAAGATCCATATTCCTAATTGCAAATGCTGTAGGTATCATTATTTATTTTCCTAAGTTTGGCACTTGTAACATGTAATCCCAAACAACCCCATTAACCATTCTTGCGCAGGCAGACCTTTTACTTAAATCATCATATCAATCGCAGATTTATAAGAGGTTTTTAATACAATTTTAAACTAAAATAAACTTTACAGAATAGATCTCCCTCGACTTGCCAAGAACCATGAAGGGACACTCAAGAACAGGTCCTCCTTTAAACACTTCGGACTCTTGAACTCTACAACTTCAGGTTTGGTACCCATTACTTTGTTCATGCGGTGTCCTTTGACACGGGAGAAGTGCAACACTCGGACCATACTTTTTTTGATCATTAACATTAATATTTGTCGTTGTGATACACCATAGGATATACGATAACTGCTTCACATTAAAATTTGCGCGCTTTAGATTTAACTGGTTATCTTAAAGTCAGCATTATTTTATCATTAACAAAAAAACTTCCTAAATATTAGTTATCAAAAAATTACTAACACATACCAAATCAGGTACAGCGATAATCAGGAGTAATAAAACTACTTCTCAGGTCACCCTTCCAAAGAAAATTGAAGGATAACATATAACCATCCACCCAAAAATCTTGATCATCCATAAACATTGAAAATGTCAAGCGTCCAAATGGATCACTCTAAACATAAAACAACATATAAATGCATAAATAGAATCGTATTTTGAATTTTGGTCATCTATTGTACAGAGTTAGTAACAACTACATGCAAACTTATTACCAGCTTACTTGAGAGGGCCAAAACCAATAGGTCCGGCAGAAGCCTACGGGTGATGCACTAAAGATTCATCATTCACCCAACAAGATTAGGCACGAAGGTGATTGAAGCTACAATCCTAGCAAGTAATAGCTTTTGAGATATAACGTTATCATAATCATTTCATTAACTCCAATCTTGCCTTCAATATACTTCCAGGATCCTCGAAAAATCCTCAAAATAGCTTTTGAGAAAGACAATGTCTTAATATACCAAAATCCGGTTGTTTAATGAGGTCATGTACGAAAGTGGGATACTGTAAGTCTGTATGATAAAGGGTATAAAGGAGAAACGTATATTGTTATGAGAACAAAAAAAAGATTTGAAAGTCACCTGGTTTGCCACTGTTTTGTACACTGCTTTCTTCTGGTTAGAGTCAATAAATCTTCAAAGTAAAATATAATATTAGATTTTAAATGTTGTCCAACACCAGATATAGTGCCTCCACTACCAATCCGCATCACAGATATGTCAACTTTACCATTTGTGTCGTCCCAGATCAGTCGTATCTAAATGCACCTATTGTCATCAAGATATAAGGTCAACACATTTATATACTTTCCTTAACACGATAAAGATAAAGAATATATTTAAATAATATTTGAAATTGATAGAACACAATCCATACTTGACCCATCTGTTTTTCACTTCCACTGGTACTACTAAATATCATAACTTATTGACAGAAAGTATTATAATTACTGAATCCTTTAGCCCTTATAATAAACCATCATAAGGTGAAAAAAGTTAGTTATTGAGCTACCTAAGATACCTCAACGAATACGATCGAGCTCATCCACGTTTTACATTAGTTTCATAGTCTGAATCCAACAGAATTGTAAGTAGAGCTTGTTAATTCAATCTAATATTCTTGGTACGGAGCTAATATCCCGGAAAGACTGTGAAACCAAAGCTAAGAAATACCTGTACCATATTAAAATTGACATTTAAGAACTTCATCAGCCAAAACAGGCTATACAATGTGTGTTACTTAAATTATCTAAAATCTATACTGTGAACGATCTTAAGTGTACCACATTGAAATCACCATTTTGTACAACACATTGATTTTATACCTGCAAAAATGTATCCTTTTGGGCCTCCTCGAAAAACACATATCAATAAAACACATTTTTAGAATCACAATCGAACAACTGGATTAAGATTTTAGGACCGACGGGTTTTTATGATTCCATAATATAATCAATTAAGAACACACAAAACAGTGACAAATCATATAAATGAAACACCTTATTAGGGTTATTTATAAAAAAAGAAATTAAGATAGGAAAACTCACAGGGGGACATATTAATTCGTTTACTCTATGCCATCTTTTCTAATGAAATTCGTTTTTCTATCATCAAAACTTTGATAATTACTTCTTGCAATCCGTTTTTGATGATATTTTAGTTTTCCTGACTTTATTTAGGGACGCGGTGCTTGGTATTGGATGATTGTTTATATTTAGGATCAAATTTACATGATGTGGGTTTTTGTTTATACGATTTATATGTAATGAATACTCATTTGATTAGGGATCTGAATTGGCTTGGTTTTTTATGAACATTTGATTTCATTGGAAAGTATAACAGTTATACTAATATTGTATTGATTTACACGTGTCATTTTATTAGAATTTTATATTTAAGATATTGTTTTACCATCCTTCCTATATATGGATTTCTGATTCTGATATATATATATATATATATATATATATATATATATATATATATATATATATATATATATATATATATATATATATATATATACACTAGGTGCAAAATCCGACCGATGAGCGGGTATGACTTCTGATATAATTTGTAAATTCAAACGAACTTGCGATAATGTTTGTAGCTTTTGTTATTTGTCACAACAAAATATACTTGAGAAAAATAGTGTCTTCGCGTTTAACTTAAGAAGCATTTTCTTGTCCAAATGGGCAATGACCGTGTCATGATTAAAATTTTTAAGTGAACAAACATAAATAATGAATAATGAAAAATATCTCAATCATAAATATTTGTGACATTTATATTGCTTTGTACATAAAGTTTGAGTTCTAAAAAAATTAGTCATATAAACATTGTAATCTAACTGCAATCAAAGTTCTACCACATTTAAATTATGTGAAATTAAAAATGCTAAACTAGATCGGATTTCATAAGCTCGCATTGAGTACTTTTTGCAATTGAGAAGTAAATATATGAAAAAAGTAAGTAATAGGAAATCACTAAAACTACATTCTTTTTAATATTCTACTAAAAATAATCACTAAAATTTTTTTTATTAACTTTTACTATAAAGAAAAAAAATATTTATAGGGATCACTAAAAATGTATTTTTAATATTTAGTAAGCAAAAAAATTTTTTAATGACATTTTTGTTTAGTAAGAAAAGGTTGTGATTTTTTTTACTTTTATATATAGTGTGCTTTAGTAAAGAAAAGTATAATAATTTAAATGTTTTTTATCGATTTCAAAGTTATTCAAAAATAATCACTCAAGGGTGGCCTAGTGGCAAAAACGTTTGTGCCTATCATTCTAAAGTGTGTGAGGTCTCAAGTTCAATTCCTGCTAGGTGCAAACAACCTTGAAGTGGCCACACCAACCTCCTGAAAAGGGAGAGCTTTACCTGGTTTGAGTCTGTGTGGCGGTGGGCTCAAACCCCGTGGATTAGTCGACCAATGAGTCGGAAATCACGGTTACAAAAAAAAAAGTTATTCAAAAAATTTCATGAAAACTTGTAATAATAGGCATTTTTAAAATTATTTAATTTGTTGATTCACGCTAGACAAATAAATTAAATCAAGCGTATCCAACTAATAAATGAACATTTGTTTGTTTTTATATTTTGTGAACTTGTTAGATTACTTGATATTTTATGCATGCATAATTTATCAATCCCGTTGAGTCTCGCTTTCTCGTAGTATGGTATTATTTAAGAGTATACGTTATCCACGTCAACAATTTTTAACTATGATTCAAACACTGTCCTTCCCGCGTAACTCGAACATGAAAAAACACGTCATGTATCTTTGCAATAAGAGTTTTACAGTCACACGCAGACTTCCTACGCGACTTGAAAGAAAGCAGAACACAAACACATAGCAAAAAATAAAATAAGAAAATATTAGAGAGATTTATGAAACAACTTTGTACAATGGGGACCAAGTAACTAATCTATACTTTCATCCTCCGTCGGTAAACAAAATGAATACGTGGATGCTCCTTAAGATTTGATGTTTTCAAATTTTGACCAAAAAGTAGAACAATCACCCTAACTAATATTAACCGATAATTATCAATTCACATGTACTATGAAACAAAATAATGTGTTGTCTTTATATCTGCTAAATGAAATTCATGTTACTGCACTAACTTTCCTATTGTTAGGGCGTAGATTGACTTATAAGTACTTGTTTTTTGAACAACAAATGACTTATAAGTACATGTTAAGTTAATACAAATACTAAGTTCAAGTGGCTTTTTGAATAATTAACATTCAATCAATAAGATGACTGAATGACAACCGTTACAAAAACAATACTTGATTACATTTGAATTTGATAAACAAAGCTTAATGAATGCATATTATTTTATAGCTAGTTCAGTGGCTAAGGTAGTTGCGCTCGCGCTCACTCGAGAACAGATTGGCTCTCAGCTTATTATAATCTAAGGAGACACTTGATTTTAACTTTAAGAGTTAGAACTAAATGTTAACTTTCTAACAATAAGAAACAATCAGATGTGTTAAGAAAAACAATCTAGATTCAGGGTTTAAAACTTGGCGTAAGTTGAAGCAAACAGGAAAACGACCAATATAAATGTCAAATCCTACATAAAGTATTTCAAATGCAAAATCCCCTAAAAAGGAAAAACTATGAACTGAAAATCATTCATCCTGACGAATGATGAACTCTGAAAACTATAACATAAGCTTAAGCAGCAATAGATGGCTTAGAGACAACAAAAAACGTGGGTCGCTTCTTGGCTAAGCTCTCATTCATACTTCAATCTTTATGCAAGAAGCTTCTGGTACTCGGCTGCCTATCACTTGGCCAAATTTTAGAAAACTACACCCATGAACAGGTTAATGGTATGTGTGGATGCGCGCCTTGAATTTGGTTGTGATGCATATCAGTTGAAAAAGGGTAGAAGCTGGTGTGTCTGAATCGTCGCCTGGAAAAAGTTTCATGGAATATGAGGAAGATCTCAAGCAAAAAATAAAGGTTACAGTTGTCGACATGATGAACAGCTTGTCAGATACCTTCCCGTCTTTGTGTGGAAGTTCACCCAAAGGAAGATTTGTTATAAATATATATGGAACTACTGCATTAACTGGTGAGAATGTCGGTGTTGGGGCAACTTTAATGGGTTTGGCTATCATGGACAGCCTGAAGATTCATTAAAATCAGTGATTCTTTATAAACAAACACCCCAACGTATTTGTGAAGGTACGGTTGATATGTCTTTATAATCATAAAATAAAAATCATAAACAAAAAGAAGTCATTAAGTTTGCATGTTAAAAGATGAGACATGTCTCTTAAGGCCACCCAACATATCCCTCGATGTTGGGTGTTCATTTTTATGTTTTGGCGAGCCAACAAATATGAAATAGGGTATTTAAATCATCTCAGACCACATATGATAGTTGTGAATGACGTAAAATAAAAAAACATATAAAAACAACAATATGAAGCAATGATTAGTTCAGAAATGAGTGAAGATACTGACCCTAATGGGTAACTTTCTCAGCATCCTTCTTTAGCAGGACTAAAGCTGGGTGTTTGGCGTCAGATCGATGTGAAAACGCTTGGGCACTTTAGGATCTACTGTTTGATAAAAGTTAACATCGTCATCAAGTCTTGAAATGGAATCAAGTTTGTTGTTTTCAGAACCCTATTGAACAACTCGCTATAAAGAAAAGTATGATGAAATGGATGGTCAATTGGGAATGAAATTCAAAGCTTATCAAACCAACATACTACAACCTGTAAGTGTTTCTAATATGTTCAATATAGATATCAACTATATTTATCAGTAACAGTCATAATTGAGTTCGATAAGTATGAGCCAAGTTCTCCCTGTCACGGCTTTCTAATATTTCATTTTGAATGGAAACCTTCTGCTATTATTTATATAATCAATTTATGCATGAACTCAATTTCAAAATTATAAGAATTTCCAAACACCCCTTCTTCATGCAGTAACCTGCAATACATTTTAGTTTTAAAAAATAGTCGATTTTTACCTCATGTATACACACTTGTGAAACGCATTCTCAGACTACTCCAAACACATTTGTTTCTTATGTTAGCATGCACCAAACACTTCTCGTTTCTAGTATGACCTCATCTAAACTCATATTATTTCTGCAGCACCCTAAACCAATAACACATTATGCTGCAGTAGCCTAATTCGAATACACTTCATTATTATAGTACCTGATCCAAAAAATAAGGTGTTATAAGGTTAAAATCATGATTAAGAAATCAAAAATAGCATCATCGACTCTTACGAAATTTACCTTGATGGTCAAATCATTGTCAAGTGTAACACTTATGATTTTGCAGTTGACTATCAAAGTGGTAGCATTAACATGGAGAAAAAAACTGAGAGGTTCACGATAAAGAGGCACCAATACGACATCACATTTTTTTACTGGAGCCTGCTGCCACAATTCAGTGGGAGTTAAAATTTTCAAAACTGAGCCACTTTCCCAAATTCAGTAGCATCAACAACATATGTTAATTAAAAACTATAAGGCAACACAACACATACAAAAATAATGTCAGCATACGCAGATTAATTATTGGTACTTACTTAACCATTTTAGGAAAACCTATAACATGATTATCAAATATGGTGCTTTTTTAAGGTGACACCTAATCAGTTTTGATTTGTTTAGGTATCAAAGAACAATAGATGAATATACTTTTGGATTCTTTTGCAAGCCCCTAACTGAGATGAAGTGATTTCTTACCACAATGGCCATAAGAATATACTCTTCATATAATCATAGTTTGACGAACTCATACAAAACCAAGCGTAACTGACCCAATACAATTTTTACACCTAGCGAATGACTCCACATCAAATTTATTAAGTCCATCTAAACATTTTTTCAAGTGTATCACATTTTAACTAAAAAGTTCAGCTATCAATGTTTACACTTTACACATCTAGCCTGATGCACCATCTCATATTCTCATGTATATAGATCTTATGGAGGTGCTTTGATTTGCTTGTTTATCCGACTTATGTTCTTATCTGAATTTTGAAAAGCTCATAAGCCCACTTTATTTTGCTTATGAGCTTATAAAATTGAACTTTTAGCTTATGCAAGTTCATAAGCTAGACAACTAAAAGCTTAAAAGGTGAAAAAAGGGCATACCAAATTACTAATGGTTATGAGGGTGTTTCTCTAAACTTATGTGAATACAGAAATGTAGTTGCAACTGCATTATTGATAAGAAAATGCAAATAATCTTTTTTTCTGAATGGTTTCTGATCTGTGTTTTGCGAAGGTAATAATCAGATAATCATCTCCAAACCTATATATTATACAATGTAAATTCACAGTGCCTAATCATGTTGAATCAGCTTAGGTATGCTGCTAAGACTAAATTCAAACACTCCAACATGCTTATTCGCATAATCTAAATGTCTTAAGCTTGTAAGTTGTAAAACACATACCTTTAGACACCATTAACTGTAGAAGGTGATAACAGGATTTGTTATTAACGTTTAACTAAGGCCAATGGGACAACGGAAGCGGTGTCAAGGTGAAATGAAGTTACTCCCCAACACTCAGTAAAGCAAAAGAAGTGTGCTACTGCTATTTGCCTAACAGCTTCTGGTAGTTGTTGATATATGAGTTATAACTCGTAAGTTAGCACCCTAAATCACATCAAATTAAGTTTACAAAAGGGCTGCAAACCAACGACACTTGATGACTACGTAAAATTTCCTATCCAAAAAATGGCCCCTAGAATTCTATACAGAGCCTAACATTAGTACAGGTCCGATCAATCGTGAACAACCAACTACAAGTTGACTTCAATGAATAGATGTTTAATAATCAACCAGAAACAAATGTTCATTAACAATTTTTATACGAAAAAACACATGCACCACCAACATGTAAAGGTTTACACAGTTACATGACAATGCAACTTACTTGAGCATTCCTCTGAGATATTTCCTTCAAGTGTCTTGAAAGTTCCAACTCTTTACTTTCAAACATTTGAGTAAAAAAGTCAAATCAGACACCTTTTAATTTAAATAATAAAAAACAAATTTTCTACGCCTATAGTATAACTTGCCTTCATGGCTGCTAGCAATGTTTCAAGGACAAGATGCATAGTTTCATCATATGCCTGCAGTGTATAGCACAATTTAAAATGTGAGTATTTTATAGATCGGTATTTATAAAAATGAAACAAAATGCCATATTACCTATTTAAGATGTTCTTTAAGTGAGGCTTCTGTATTCCTCTATTTGTATCAGTTAAGATTTGAGAAAGTAGCCGACATGCACCAACATTGACTTGTGCAGGCCTATAATTAAAACTTATTGTTAGAAGTATTTAAAGTGATGGTCATATAATATACCGTTGCGAAGCTCGTGGAAAATGCTATTCAACAGTGTCGAGAGTTCTATGTCATTATTATGCATGAAACGGGAATTAGTCCCGAACACACAAATGAGGAAGGCCTCCTATTCATGTAAGCCTTAGTATAAAAGGCATAACCATCCTCATTTGTGTGTGTGTCTCCCATTGTATCTTTTCTCTTCTTCTTGTTTTAGAGAGAGAAACTCTCCTTAGTTTCTCTCACTAGAATCATCTACCTTGTATCTTTCTAATTCTTCTTCATCTAATCTAATATTCCATTCTTAGTTTTAATCTTGATCTTATTCATCTATATTTCTTATCTATAAGTCGTGTGAATCAATCTTACAAGTGGTATCATTCGCCAAGGGATTCGTGGATAGCTCTTTGGTGTTGTCCTTGTTTCATGTTAATTCCGTGGGTTTTTCATTTTTTTTACTAAAGATTCAAAAAAAAAAATTCGTGTTTTTTTTGTTGTTCCAAGTATTCGTGTTGTGGGTATTTTGGTTAGCTCAAAAACACGAATTTGTTGCCTCAAAGTTGCTAAAATCGTTGCCTAAAAAGTTGGAAGAAAGTTCTCTTATTGCGATAGCTACAATTTCGGGAAAGGTAAGTACGGTTTTGATCGCAATAACCCAAGGGTTTTACTTTGCGATCTAAAGATTTCGAAACCTATTCCGATCTGGACATTCCGATCGTTCTTTGCGATCTGGGATTCCGACGGTTTTTAAGGAACTTTGAGACGTTACTCTGCCAAATTGATCTTAGCCACATTCCGATCTGAAGATTCCGATCTGAACATTCCGATCTAAGCATTCCGACAGGTCATCATTGCGATCTAGGATTCCGATAGTAGGACATTCCGATAGAAGCACATTCCGATCTAGGATTCCGATCTACACATTCCGATCTAGGATTTCGATCTACACATTCCGATCTAGGATTCCGATCTGCACATTCCGATAGAGGGACATTCCAATGGATCATTCCGATCAACATTCCGATGGAAATTTTGTTTGAGTAATTTTTAGACTTAGCCACTATCTAGACTAGTCTCGGAACATAGTTTACACGAAGATTAAAAAAAAAAGAAAAAAAAAAAGGAAAAAAAAAAAAAAAAAGAGTTTTTTGGCTGGAAAACCATAGTAAAATTTAATTTTTCCTAGACCAGTTTTAGGCCATTTAAGCTTCAATTTCAAATTTTGGCTATGCGAAAAAAATTTCGACCAAAAATTCAAATTTTTAGACCAAATTTCAAATTTTTTAGGTTTTATTTTTTTCAAACTTTTTCCCTACTAGTTATTGGCTATTTCTAACTCGATTTCAAAACTTAGAGATTCAAATTTTTTTGGGCTTACCGTTTTGTCGGACTGAGGAATTTTTTGTCGGGCTGGAAAATTTTTGCAAAGTTTGATTTTGTTGACACTACAACTCACGCTTTCTACGAATTGAGATCCTGTTTTTCACACGACTTCTACTATGACTTATCAACAAGACAATGATGCTGCGGATTTTGAGCTTCGTGATAGCCATGTAAGAAAGAAGAGGAATGCTGCCCATCTCCAGTCTCAGCTTCTTATAGCACAAAAGGAAGAAGCAAGATTTCCACTTCTAGCTAAAGAGTTTGATCTCATGGCATCTACAGCAGCATATGATGAGGAAGAAGAGGTGACTACCGACTCCATCTTGATGGCTAATTCACAACAATCATCCACATCGGTAGTTAAACCTAACAGAGCTCCTGTGTATGATTCAGACGGTTCCTCTGAGGTACACCCACGTCTCAATGATAATGAGTTATATAATATGTCTAATCAGGAGGAAGAGTATACTGAGTCACTTGAGCCTTCCACTGAGACACATGGGGTTCAAACGAATAATAGCAATATTATTTCTAATGCGCCCAGTGTGGACCTTAGTGGAGATCAAGTAGCGCAACCTACAACCCTTCCTGACGAGACGCATGCGTATTATAAATCATTATTTGATAAGCTTGCCAAGGTTGTTGCTCATGCGAATGTGGTTAATAATAAATTTAGAGAAACTAATGCCAAATTGACCACTGAGCTTGCGGGATATAAGGAACGGGAGAAAAGTTTTGAGATTCATCATGCTAAAATCAAGGAACTTGAACAAGCTCATGCTACATCGGTGTATCAAGAAAAATGCACCACTAAGAAATTAAATGCCTTACATTTGAGTAGTGCTAAAAAGATAAGCGAATTGAATGATGAAATCACATCTCTTAATAAACAGCTTTCAACTGAAAAATCTACCATTTTGGAGTTAAAAGAAGAACGAAAAAAGCTGAAACATGATTTCAAAATTCGAGAAGATGGGCTTCTTGAGGATTTTTGCAAAGCTCAGGATAGGATTAGGGAATTAGACAACCTTTTGGTAAAACGTGGCCAAACTCTGCAAACAATAAATATGCTCGCACCAAAAGTGAATGAGATAAACTACACTCGATACAAATTGGCCTTAGGTTGTCCCCTTCCTCCTAATCCAGGATATCTTAAGCAAGTTCAGGCCACAAATGAAACCTTATATAATGGTAGTGTGCTCTTGTCTGATGAGCATGATCCTCCTAGTGTGCATGATTCTGAGGAAACTACTGAACTTGCTGAAGAAACTCGTTTAAGAATGAAAAAGCTTGATAAAGAAGTGACACCTGTTTACTATCCAAAAGTTAATCCTCCAACGGTTTTTGTTCGATCTAAAACTAGTACCGAATTGCTTTTGCTACCTAGTGAGGAATTGACAGAGGATTCTCCTAAACCGAGTGTTGCACGACGATTTCTTAACGAGCTCAAAGATAATTTTGTCATTCTCAAACGGGTTGTTAACGCCAAAATGACTGGAGGAAACTTTACATCACCCGTTCATGTCGAGTTACAAAAAGTGCTTCATACTGAAATCAATCCGATTATTAATCAAGTTGATGCGAGGATAGGTAATCTTGAGAACGCTTTTCTAAAAGAACTAGCCAAATTTGTTGAAGACTTTAAATCTTTGGCGAAGGAGGCTGATGAATCTCTTGATAGAATTAAAGTTTTGGAAAGCGACCTCGCATGTCTCTCGAAATCAAGTGACAGTGGTGATTGTGTTGATAGTAACCCCGTTGCGGTAAACATCTCTGTGTCAGACAATGAAACCCTCTAAAATGAGCTTGATCGTACGAAAGAGAAAATGGAGTCTTATGTCATCAAAAAGGACAACGAATTCACCGATCTTTGGAATAAATATGTCAAAAAATGTGATGAATGTAAGGTTGACAAACTCTCATATGATAAAGCTTACAATGAACTGCAACAAACTATCGAACATCTACAAGCTCAGTTAGGAGGTGAATGTCGCGACAGTGAGCCTTCAACAAATGTTAATCAAAAAGAGTTCACGATTCCTCAACACCGATATGATTTTCTTCAGAAACATTGTCATTCTCTTGAACTTGCTTTGCAAACCAAAGTTGGAAAAGTTCCTGATGACAGTAATTTACAAGTAAAACTCTCCGAATCATTTCGTGAATTGAATGAAAAGAGTAAGGATATTTCTGATCTGAAAGCTCAGTTGCAAGACAAAGACATCGCGATTGCTGAGTTGCAGAAACTTGTTGGAAAGATGGGTGGAAAAACTGTGGAACCTAAGGTTGTAAAATCAGTTGTTAGACAACCCAATGCGTACAAAGTACCAAAGCCATCTATCTTAGGAAAACCACCTTCTAATGTTTCTAGGTTACCTCCTAATACCGATGTGCCATCGACTGTACCAAAACCAGCCATCTCACCCTATGTCCCTCCATTTAGAAAACCCACTCTTGCTAAACACAACTCTGTGAATGCACCTTGCACTACTCCTAAGAGTACTCCCAAGTGTGTGACTCTTACGCCCACAAAGGAATCTAATGGTTCAAATGACGTTGGTCAAACCAAAAACCTAGGGGATGGTAAGCAAAAAGGGAACATTCAGAAAGTAAACCATGTGTATTCAAAACCTAGTAAACCAACAACCGCTAGAGTTCAACACACACCTAATGGTAATCAACCAAAACCTAGGACCCCTTCCCAACAACCTAGGAATTGGCAATCACCAATGAGAAGCCATGTTTCGAACATAGTGCCTGGACGGTCAACAAACCCTAGGTACACAAGACCTTTCGAGAATCCCAAACTCCCTGTATGCCCCACGTGCAAAAAGGGCATTCACCATGGAAATCATGCTCATTGCATTCAGCAATACCTCTATGAGGTAAACTCTCGTGCCTTCACACAGAGAAAGAATGCAGAATCCCATACGACAACAAGGAGATCATTACCCGTCACAAAGAAGAGCAATGACAAGAAATCCTCAAGGCAGATCAATGCAGGACCTAGTTTCTCTCCAAAGAAGTCTTCTGCTGTGCAAGAGAACACTACTCCTAGATCTAGTCTTCAGTGGAAACCAACGGGTAGGATCTTCAAGGAAGTCGGTCTTAAGTGGATTCCTACCAAGAAGAGTGATGACACTTGCTCTAGCACTAATGCGAGTGTTCTGAATGTAGAAAATGCATTTGTTACTCCTAACACTAGTATTTGTGCAAATTCTTCTTCTGTCATTGCAGGTACTTCAACAGATTCTGAATCCATTTCTTCAAAGGGTTCCAATTCTTTACATTCAACATCACCCTCTTCTGTTGTACAAAGGTCTATTTTGGATTATTTTAAAAAACATTGAAAATCAAAATACAAAAATATAAAACCTATAAAAACAAAACAAAAAACGAAAAAAAATCTTTCAAAAATACCAAAAATATTCTTCTCGACATGTCTTTCAGTTTCGATAATATGGACGTGCCTAGAAATGTCGCTCAATAACGACACGGGTGTGTACATAAAGCTCGAATGAAAGTTCAAATGTTTTTTCAAAACATGTCATTTCCCCTTTATTCAGATGATTTACAGTTACCTCAGATTGTGACTCGTGCCTCAAAGAAAGGAAAGTTGATCACGGATGATCACTTATCCTTAACAACGAGAAAATAAAACTTTCTCGGTCATGAGCTTCCGATAAAAACATTCCATGTTTTAAGCTCATGTAAACAACTTACAGTTAAATGTCAGACTGTAACTCGAACTTCAAATAAAGGAGAGTGTATCTTTAAAGATAACTTATCCTAATAACGGGTAGAGCAATCTATCACGGGTTGAGCTTGTCACAAAACATTCAACGTTTTGAGCTCAACATAATGGCTTATAGTCACATGTCAGACTATAACCCGGTCCCTAAATAAAGGAAAGTCTTTGACTTATCCTCAACAACGAGAAATTCATTTTTCTCGGTCATGAGCTTATATCAAAACATTCAAAGTTTTAAGCTCATGAACACACTTTTTCTCGGACTTTTGAGCACAATTTTTCAAAGTATTTCAAAACAATGTGCTCATATACTCCCCTATTTAAATAGAATCTCTTTTCGAGGGGGAGTATAATGATTTCATAAACATTTGTTCCAAAGTTTCATGACACATTATTCTCTCCATGTTTCATCACTAATTTCACAAAAATTTCAATTTCATGCAATTTTTGAGGGGGAGAATAGTGATTAAAATGTTTTATCTTGGATAATATCTTTGATGTAAGTGCTTTATCTTCCTAATATGTGCAAAAACCTTCCCTTTTATGATGCACATATGTAGGGGGAGCGTTTTTGGTGATATAGAAAACTTTCAAGGTGTAAACATTGATTTCATCAACACCTTGACTGTATTTTCAAATGATTTTTCTGGTTACGATATCTATACCCTTCAACACATAAATTCACGATGGTATTGGTGTCAAAAGGTGGTTAGGTATTCGTCCTATGATCCAACCAGAACCGGAGTGATCTTCCCAGGGACAATCCATTAGAACTTAGAAGTCCTTAGGAAAGATGGAGTGGTTGAGTGTACGGGAAAAATGCCGACTAATGACTTAAGCTAGAACTGGAACAATCACAACAAGGTGCTAGTTATGACGTCTTGGTAAGCATTGAAGGGGTTGAAGAATGAAAAAGAAATGTAAGGATAAAGGGTGTAAAGAAAGAAGCCCTCCATACAACTTAGGCAGAAACCGGGTCAATACATCTACTATCAAGATCATGTTGATGATTTCTGGTATTGAAGACAAAGCATCATGGACCCAGTGATGCAATGCACAACCCATCCCAGCCTACTCAAGCTTCTCTCAAAAGAAGTTTGTTTTATTGTCACGGAGTTCAACTCATTTCTATCAACTTTCTCACTCCGAGATAGTAGATATTGAATAGGTGGCAGTCTGCTCCAGCCTCCGATCACCAAATAAACGTGCACTTATAGAGTCTAGAGCAACGAGATTCATCAAAAATCTCATTAGGACACTTATTCCATAGATCAATTATTGTTCATCATTAGAACACAAGCGATGATTTACAGAGTCCTACGCTCTATCCTTGTGGTATTGCTAGAACATTCAGAGTGATACTCTTTAGTATTCACAGTGATGAATGGAAATCCTTCCAGTGTTAACATCAAACAACACTGCGGTAGGTCATATGTAAGATTCACTTGAATTAAACATATGTTAACTGGAAAGCAACAATGGTTTGATTCTTAATTGATTCAAACTCGTTCCAGGTCTCGACGCAATATCTTTATGATCTTGCCAGAACATTCAGAGTAATACTTTTCAGTATTTACAGTGACGAATGGAAATCCTTCCAGTGTCATCATCAAACAGCACTGCGGTAGGTAACTTGTACGATTCTATATGAATCAAACTTGTGTCAACTGGAAAGCAACGATGGTTTGATTCTTAAATGATTCAGACTTGTTCCAGGAAAGTGAATTGACGACTTAATCAGCAGAATGGAACTACATGATTCACTCCTTACTTTGAGTTATCTTTCGATATATTCAAGTATTGAGAACGGCTACCACAGCTGGAAATCCTGTCAAGGAAGTTCTTTGAACTTACCTGATCACAGGTACAGTATTCGTACTGTATAACGGGAAACCGGTGGAATGAAAACGGTGGCGTTATTTCAAGAGTCGCAATTCAAGGCCACATATTCAGGATTATTGAAGAAAGCTGAAAGAACATCTAAAGACAAAGACTTCCGCTACTCTGATGATCAAAGGAGATTGTTAACAAGCTTTCATGACAACACAAAATATGAGTATGTGGGCAAAGACACAAGAACACAAGCTGGCAAAGTTACAAGATCAAGTCAAGGCAAATATCAAAGATCCAAGATCACAAGTCATGAAAGGATCGATGAAAGAACTCTCAAGACAACGAGCTTCAAAGTCTGCAACAACAAAGAAGTGAAGTCACATAATACATGACCACCACTTAGGGGGAGATTGTTAGAAGTATTTAAAGTGATGGTCAAAGAAGTGAAGTCACATATTATATGACCACCCCTTAGGGGGAGATTGTTAGAAGTATTTAAAGTGATGGTCATATAATATACCGTTGCGAAGCTCGTGGAAAATGCTATTCAACAGTGTCGAGAGTTCTATGTCATTATTATGCATGAAACGGGAATTAGTCCCGAACACACAAATGAGGAAGGCCTCCTATTCATGTAAGCCTTAGTATAAAAGGCATAACCATCCTCATTTGTGTGTGTGTCTCCCATTGTATCTTTTCTCTTCTTCTTGTTTTAGAGAGAGAAACTCTCCTTAGTTTCTCTCACTAGAATCATCTACCTTGTATCTTTCTAATTCTTCTTCATCTAATCTAATATTCCATTCTTAGTTTTAATCTTGATCTTATTCATCTATATTTCTTATCTATAAGTCGTGTGAATCAATCTTACACTTAAAAATCAGACTGTCGTCATCTACGTCTTCCCTTCATATAGTCGCAAAAACGTGTTCATTTCATAGTTTCTTTTTTACTCTTCCTCGTTATTTGAATCTTCGTGCAACTATAGAGCATGTTTTGCAAAGCCTGAAGGAGATCCCTGAACCTCAAATAGAGGCCTTACAAAAGAGCGGATTCCATAAAAGATGACCATAAATCTAAGAGAAAATGGCAGTCATAAACAGTGGAGAAATACAAAGAAACTTTAAGTTCAAATGACATTTAAAGAACAGTGGTTAGAGTATCTTTCCAAGGCATTTGAATCGATACATGTTTGTGACACACAATTCGCAATACTTTGAATGAATTTCGTATGCTACTAAGCCCAGAAAATAGTAGATGTACCCAGATCAGCTTCAATCCCAGAGATTCGGTATTCAAGTAAAAATAAAATAGCCTAGGCCAATATAAACAAATTTGTATCAAGCCTAAGATCAGGTCGCCGACATACAGGCTTCCATCACTCATACCCACATGTACTCCGCTGACATAAGGACAAGTAAAAACCTAAAAATACATACAAAAAAGTGAAGAAACTATATACCTGATATGTTACTCTCACGTCGATAATACCTCAACACGATGCTTTTGCATCAACAGATGGTAGCTTGAGTTCCTAAAAATATTTACCACAGCACGGATGCTTGTCATAAAATTCGGTGCAAGAGGACTGCTTGTTACCTTTCTAATCAGCTCCATGAATATATCTGAATAACCAATTATATATCCATTTTCATCATCTTGAGAACAGCCAACCCATCTGGATGTAGAATGACCATCCTTAATACGTCCATAACTGGAAGAGAAGAAAACATTATAACAAATTCATTATACCATGTAAAAATGTTCGTAGTAAAAAATAGCAAATGATCTTATAACTAACACTATGAACATCAATGAATAATTAAAATCAATTTACCCTTGGCACTTGTCTTCCTCCATTCCTTGTTTCATATTGTGATACACAATTTTCATTCATCTAATCACACGAACTTGATGATATAAACTGAATCATACATCATTCTCATGATGATCCCAACTCCTTACCTAGATCTATTATCAGACATTCATATCTACATCATTTAATATCAGGTGATTAACAGAGGTGAGCACTTCCGGGTGATGAATAGAAAAGAAAAGGTATATTAGGAATAAAAGAAGTTACCTGTAATGCACTTAAGGAGCATATCCTTTACATGGTTGTTACCTGTAAAGCACTTGATGGCTAGGTAGAACATAAATTCTCGTGTTTTTCTTTGAAGGAGTTTGAAACCAAAGAATAAACAAACATACTATAATATGTATCAGGGTTTTCTTACCTATGAACATTGTTGGATGTATCTTTTTATAGCATTGGATATATACGTGTTATGCTCCTCCTTAAGCCATCTTCGTCCATCTACAGAAGGCATAAAAAACCGCCATGTAAATTCTTTGGTTGATTGATTTACAATTGATATTTAGGGTTTTGAGTGAAACATGATATACGTAATTAAGAATTGGGCATTTTCATACGTATATTAATTTAGTTTGGCAAAACAAATCATAAATCCTGATTCGGTCCACCGGTGGTGCCGCTTGTCTTTATTTCGCTTAAATTCAGTTCGAATCTTGCTATTGGCTATTTTTTAGAAGATTTCCGTATATTCACTTTTCAAATATCAAGAAATACCAAAAATAATAATGGTGACATGGCATTATGAGGTGCTTATGTGGCATATCCTTCCTCTTATATAATATATATATATATATATATATATATATATATATATATATATATATATATATATATATATATATATATATATATATATATATATATATATATATATATATATATACTAGTGGCGAAACCCGTCCGATGGACGGGTATGACTTCTTATTTTTGTTTAAATCTTTTCGTTTAATCTTTTATCGAGGTTCATACTTTTTTGTAAATATACTTTTTTGTAAGTATAACATGAATTAATATGAATTGTAATCATTTTTATCTAAATATTAGTGTTAAAAATTATATATTAAACAAAAATTTTTAAGCATAGTAGCAATGTTTGTTAAAATTGTTTGCGTTTATTATATTACTAAGTATATTTGATGGTTTTTGAAGTAACCGTATAAAATTCTTATTAAATCTATTGAAAATTCTACACAATAAAACTTTAAACGACATGTACATTGTGTAATAAAAAAATTGTGAAATTTTTGAACCTTGTTTTTATATGACCTGCCCGATGGCAAGTGAGGTTCATGTTATATCTTGTTTAAAATTTACTAAAGAAAATATACATCCCATGCATAGCAAATAAGTTATTCTATTTTATAATTTTCCCATAGTCAGATACACAAACTTGGTAAAGTTCCATTTGATTCTAGAGCCACAAAACCCCTTTATTGGCTTTAAGGAACTTGTCGAGCGACGCTGCTTTGGGTCCATTGAAACAAATCTGTAAGAAAGAAGCAAACGATCAGAGACAACTTGACCCTTAACATAAATTGACTCCATACTTAATAGTGTGAAGTGAAAATGTCAAAGTACGATAATATGAAATTGTAAGTGCATATAACATGTCTGAGATAAATATTTGCATACCTTCCAGAATACTACTCACCTTTTTGAGAAATTCTCGAAAAATTGTGTTCAACGTTTTGAAAACCAATTACTTGAGCTTAAGATGTTGAATATCTTACAAAACGAGCTCAAGTCCGAGAAGTTGTAAACTTCCCGTTGTTAAGGATAAGTTACCATCGGCGATAAACTTTCCTTTTAATTGAAGAACGAGTTCTAAGCTGACATTTACTTAGAAGTCGTTTTCATGAGCTTGAAAAACTTTGAATGTTTTAACGTAAAGCTCATGACCGAGAAAGGTGAATTTCTCGTTATGAGGAAAAGTTCTCTTATTTAAAAGATTCACTTTCCTTTCTGAGCTTAAAACCTGGAATGTTTTAATACAAGCTCATGACCGAGAAAATTTAATTTCCCGTTACGAGGATAAGCTATCTTTAAAGATAAGCTTTCCTAAAATTGAAGTCCGAGTTACAGTCTGATATTTAACTGTAAGTCATTGTGCATGAGCTTAAAAACTTGGAATGTTTTTTTTTTTTTACATAAGCTCATGCCCGAGAAAAATTAATTTCTCGTTGTTAGGATAAGTTTACCATCGGCGATAAACTTTCCTTTCTTTGAAGAGCGAGTTATGCTGTGATGCGACTATAAGTCCTTTACACGAGCTTAACTGGAAATCCCCTGAGACACTTGTTTCTTAGATATCAGCTTCTTTAGCAACCAAACTCTGAGAGTGTCCTTAATTGAATGGTATACAACGATTGGACCGCTTCGTTCTTTTGGAACATCCTCTGTGGTACCTGCATTCTCATTTGGAATTTGCATGCTTTGATATGGGTTAGCGATATCTATCTTAGAAGCAAGTGGGGGTTCACAGTGTTCTTTTCTTGTGCTAGAGGTGACCTGAGGAGATGATTCACTTGTCTTAGCTGGTAAACGTTTCCTTTTATAGAAAACCTTAAGTTCAGGCTTAAGTGATGTATCCTCCTTTTCAATTTCCTCCCTAGTAGTCTTAATAGAATCGGAGACTATCCTAGTTAAAGGGCACTCGTTTTCTACAAAGATGAAAGTTCTACCAGTGGGGCGCCAAATTTTACCAATGGGTTTGATTTTGGCAACCCACTGGGATTTAAGTCTAGCACGGGAGTTCACCTCATTAAGTAGTTTCTTGATACAAGAATCATGATTTGCCGTAAAGACACATTTTCTACATGTTTTGCAAGTAGCATATTTAATGTCCGAGTAAGATCTAGAATTCCTAGATGATTGATTGATGCTCCTAGGATGTGACATGCTACGGTTAGTAGTGTTGGGTAAACTAGAAGGCATCTGACTAGGTTTGAAATTCCTATCTCTTACTTGTGTCTTTTGCTTAGCTTCCCTTAGACCAAAAGTATGGCGAACGTCATTTGAACTAGTTCCAGACGTATTCTTAGGACTATGTCTATGGAAATTAGAGGCAATCATGTGATTAGGTTTTACAAAAGCTGTTTTAGTCACATTGGGCCTAGATGGTGGAGTGACTGTTCTAGAAAGATGAACCATATCTACTTGGGAGGCAAACCGCAGTCTCGAGGATTGTGATCGCTCGGATCTAAATGCAGTAGGTTGTCTGACAGTCGGTTGTCTGACGAACTGATTTGTAGGCGGTTTCCTCAAGATTGATGGTTTTTCAAGCTTAGTGTCCACACTAGGTCTTTTAGTTTTCCGCAAATCATTTTTCAACGCAGCTATAGCAAATACCTTTTCCTGTACTTGAGCCTTTAAGGTCTCATTTTCTTTGAACAATTCATCTTGGGATGCCAACTTAGATTCAAGCAACTTAATTTGTTTCAAAAGATTATCCTTTTCAGCTTTAGAATCTAGAACAGTTTGATCCAATTTTCGTTCAAGAACAACGTTTGACTTTTCAAGTTTCTCAAAATATGTTTCAAATTTCTCCGTTTTCTTCGAAAATTCAATTTTGGCATCCTCAAGTTCTTTTGATTGCTGAGCTAAAATCATTTCAAGCTCTTTAATCCTAGAAGCAGAATTGGTTAACGTAGCAGTCATAAAGCACTTATCATGATGTTTAGCATTTTGAACACTTTCTCCCCCATTATGACTCACATCGGATGAATCGGAAGTGGTATTTCTATCACTCTTTTCCATCCCATGTTTGTCATAGTTAGGTTCAGAATGCTCAATATGCGGTATTTCATCAGCATATACATCATCAACATTACATTGTACCATGTCCGCAGGCTCTTCGTCATTAATGGGTAAGGTGTCATCAAAAGAGATCTCGTGAACATTTCCTGACGTGCCACTGGTATCATGTTGTTCTCCTGATTCCGTGCTCTTGCCATCGTTATGCTCCAAGTTGTCAACCGTATGACCATTCTCCTCTTGTATCTGCATCATAGAATCTTGCACTCCATTATCATACACTTGGTGAAGTCTGGATCTTTCATAAATCGAAGACGAAACCGATGTCATAAATTTCAACAGTTTATCACGGAAATCTTTAACATCGTTCTGTGTGTATTGAAGAAATGACCGGCATATCCCTGAATTGTCAGACTTGATGATATTGAATTGGAGGAAAGGCGTGAGTTGTGTCACAAGAGCCTGATATGCAGTTTCTGATGCAGAGTGATTAAAGTCTTCTTTGTGAAGTTGCTCAGCTAGGTGGTTCAAGTTGAGAAATAGTGACTCGATGAATGTATACTGATGTTGACCGAAGAGTGTCACAAATTCGCTTCCTCCTTGAACCCATGCAAAAGTCCTAAGATGTGACTGAAGTAGTCGACATGACATTATACTACTTTCTCTAGCTGTGTCTTGCATGTGATGCAAGTCTCCCTCTTGAAATTTCGAATTCAAAGACTCCATTGAAAAAATGATCGTGATTGTAGTTGTATTCGGAATCTTACAATTCGCGAAGAAATTTCGAAAGATCCGAAAATAACTTTTTAAAAATCCACGATAGATGAGATCACACTTTTCTCGGCTCAAAAAATGCTGTCGGCTCAAACGTTGAAAAAATAAACCGGAGACTAATTCAAACTTAGTTCACTTTAAAAAATAAAGTGCGTCAAGGAATAAATTCTAGCAACGGTAAAAATAATGATCGGGCCGTCAAATATTTTACTAATTTAGTTCTTTCGGAAAAACCCGCCTCAAAATGATGTACCAAAAACTAATAATACAAAATTAACTTTACTTAAAAAAAATAAACTTTAAAATTTTAAATTAAAAAAGTTTTAGCTTAATAAAAATAATGAAATTAAAAATAGAAATAAAAGAAAAATAAATCTCCACGTGGCCAAGGCCCTTAAAACGTGGCAGAATACCCTTAAAAACAAAGTTGACAAAATGTTACATTGTTTTCTCCGCCTAGTTTTTATATTAAACGCCTTCACCCTAAATTATCTCCCACACAATTCTAATCCTTTTACAATCTCCTTTTCAATCCAAAAGCAAAGCAGTCACCATTTAGATTACATCAATTATCAATCCCATGCGTGTTTATACATACACTCGAATCTCATCCCTCATTTTTTATTTGGTCATACGAAATGAATAGCCACAAAAACGTGTTCGTATAAACGAAAGAGCACTGATTAACAAGTCTTCAAGGTCTATATGAGGCCTCGGGTAGGTATTTGTTTGATGTTTCGTCGGTGTGATTTTAAGTCTTTGATCAATGAATGTGTATTTAACTGAGATCGAGTCTGGGTGAAAGTGTATTTACGTTGTTTCTGTGAGTGTTTGTGGGTGTGTAGTTCGAGGGTGTTGTTTGTGTAGGCAGTCGAGGGAGTCGGGTGGGTATATGGTGTGAGTCGAGTCTTTCAAGTCAGTCAGCGTCGAGTGGTGTTGTGAGAAGTGTTGAGTCTTGAGTTGTTTAGGGTCGAGGGATGTTTGAGTTCGAGAGGTGAGGGAGACGAGGGTTTTTGTTGTGACGGTGTGAGTTTATGTAGTCGAGTGGATGAGTCGAGAGGGTTTGTGTTTCGAGTCCGAGTCTGTTGCTTTTGGTTATGAGACAGTCTAGAGTCGAGTCCATCGCAATGACTCCATGTCTTCCATCGCAATACAACATACAAGTGATACCATCGCAATAATTAAAATTCCATCGCAATATCAAAAATACTCACCATCGGAATGTGTAAAATTTTTTGGCAGAGTTTCGTTTCTATAGTTCTTAAAACCGTCGCAAACACGATCGCAAAAGGCAATCGCAACCCACGTCGGAATAAGATAAACTGAATAACTTGATCGCAAAGTAGAACCCGAGGGTTATTGCGATCGGAATGTGGCGAAGTTCTATCGAAATGTGAAAAGATTATGCATCGGAATATTTGGACCCTTTTCAGATAGAATACGTTGAGAAAAAAGACAAAACAGAAAAGAAGGACAAAAACAGAAAACCGTAAACAACTACTAAAAAAAAATTAAAATAGGATAATAAACTTGAAGTTGGATAAACAGAAAGACAAAACAAAAAATTATAAAATAAACTAATCAAAATGGATTAAAATTTAGAAAATTGAGAAAAATAAAAGAAATTTTTAGTAGAAAACAAAATTTTTATAACACTTTTAGCAAAGATTATTTAAAAGTAAGCTTAAAAAAAAATAAAAAAAGAAATAGACGAAAGAAAGAAACTAGTAAAAGAAGAAAAATTTATCACCAAATCAAAAGATAAAATGTGCTAATCCGAAGAATCAACCATGCTCTTGATACCAATTGTAGGATCGTGTTATTCTAAGGATTAGTCGTTATGTGGATTATCTATTGAATGATGATAAATGGAAGAACTTTAGAGAGAGAAAGAAGAGAGAGAAAGGAGAGAGTTAAGAGAAAGATGGAAATGTGATTAATGGAATGGAAGTGAACCAACAACCCCTCCTAACATGCTAGGAGGGGGGTTTATATAGCCCACCCTACATGTGGGCTATATGGGCCATATTGGATCACGAGCCCAATATCATTGGAGTGACCGATCCTTTCTAAATACGTAAAAACGTATTTCCAACAACGTAGTTGATAATACGTCTTCATTTTTCAATCATGTGTATATTTTTCAATGTTTTGAAACCCGATTTTTAAATTGACCCGGTCGAGTCACCGGATCCAGGTTGACCCGGGTCAACCCGGTTTTCTAATTTTTTTTCTTCATATTTTTAATAATTAACAAAATTTATATATAAAAATCATAAAACTTCCATATATTGAAGATATAAATTGTTTACCAAAAAATATAATATGTAAAATTAAAATTTCGTTACATATTTAAAAAAAAGCCGAAAAAACCGAACCCAGTCGGGTCTCGAGAACTGGGTAGACCCGGGTCCCCCAAACTCGATAGGTCTAGCCGGGTTTGAAAAATGTGAAACCCGGGTAAATATGACTCATTTTTTTCGACCAGAACCGGGTCAACCATACGGAAAACATTGATATTTTTCAATCATACTATTTTAAAGTTATGTACAAAAATAAATATTTCTTTAGTGGAAGAATACATAATATGCGAAATTTACATATTGCAAACCCGTATTTGTATTAGTTAAGAATTGAATGGGCACTTCTTATTGTTGTTTATTTTGAATGCAAGAATCGAGAGGTATCTATTCTATTGTTTTACAATAGTTTTCGACTTCTATTTCACTAAACATAATCAACCATTTTTCTACATTCAGAATGTTTTTGGGAAGTGTAAGTAACTACTTCTCAACATTGTGATGTCCTCTCTTACGATAGTAAAACACGCGACTTAAGAGAAACATATTGGTACCATTGCTACGGCCTCCTTTGAAAAGTTGGATATAACCTCTCTAATTAGTAGCTTTGTTAGCATTATTTTTTTTGATGAAATATATCTGCAAATTCCATACATTTACACGCTTTTGGTTTTAATCTTGCTTCTTGCTCCTTACTGATGCCTCCTATATGTCAAAAGTTTGCATGAAATGTACACATAATTGTTTAGATTATTAGAAGTGGTAAAATAGACAGATACGCAAGTGTGTCAAAATAGGTACGTTTGGTTGGTCGGTCTTGGGGTTCACCCAAACACACCTTATTCAAAATATACAAATTTTTTAAGAAGAATTTTATAGTACCGAGTATCAATAACAATTTAACTTTTTGAATAGTTTGATACATAAAGTCTTATCGAGCGACAGTATCTATTGGGTGACTTGCAACCTATTTGTTAAGGATTTTCTTGCAAATAAAAATCCCTTAAACAATGTTGTTTTTTAATTCTTTTGCTATTCTATGTTGCAACTTTTATTTTACATAACCACCACCATTGAGCTAATGTCATAGTGACACCTAAAAGATGGTCTATTATCTATACTAATATATAAAACATTTAACCCTTTTTATATAATTAGAAGTATTAAAAATTAAGCCTTAAATATTTCTTATAATAGAAAGATTTATTTTTCCTAAGAAATTAATGCATATTAAAAATCTAGAAATAATTATAACTCAATACAATTTTGTAACAGAAAGTTTAAGTATTTTAAGTACAATTAGAAGTTACAACAAAAAATTAAATATCCCAATAATGTTGTAACTTAATCTATAGAAACATTTTTAAAGCTCATTTTCTAACAACTTTATGAAAACAATTAAATTTTCAATATATAATGTCAAAAAATCTAAAACATAGATGTAAAATATGCAAAACAAAACGTTCTCTCTCAACCACCACCACCTGTCGCCAACTTTAAGGTGCCGAAAAAAATATGGTTGTTGTCTCTAGAAAAGATGTTCGTTTTTGTAATGGTAGTTTCGTGGTTTAACCAAATCTACGAAATTAGTCACCGGCTACCCGCCACCGCATTGCGCGGGTAGCCAGCTATCATCCAATTAATGATTGGAGCTTGGTTGGAGGTTGGTAATATGTGAATGCTTATAAGTTTGAGCTTCAAACTTATTAGGATTGAAGCATATGTTTTAGTATATATCCGTGATCATTTTCTAAATCTTTCAAAATTGTGTGTTCAAAAAATGTTTTGATAAAAAGAGCATGTCTTCTGGAATCGATAATATTTACGATACTAGAAATGTCATTCAATAATGACACGAGGTTATAAATAAAGTTCGAGCAGAAGTTCAAATGTTTTAAAACATGCTCAAAATGGTTTGCTATTATTTCAGATAGTAACCCGCTTTTCATACTCAAGTCAAGCATTTCACCGGAAAGCTTTGACTCAACAACGGGAATTAATTTTCTCGGGCATGGTTTACTTTATAACCATGTAAGGGATTGTGTTTACATAATAACACAATCTAACACGAATATATGTACGTGTCAGTGCATTTATTTGTTAAAACAAGAGAAATCTTGTTTTTATGAAGTTATCATCTCCACCAACCGTAGCAATTTACAATTGATATCTACATACTCGCGAGGCGACTACTCAAACGGTGACTACAGCTCTTTCAATAGAACACGGGTCAACAATTGAGGGGGAGCAATTGTCCAGCATTCAGAATCTTTGACGCCGAAAGTGCCAAGTTCACATGTTGGTGTCAAGACAACGATATCAATCAAATGGAGTCAAGAGATAACTTCAGACGTGATGAGGCGACCAACATTCGTGAACAAGAACCATGTGCTTCTTTTATATGATGTTCTTCATCATTCAGGTCCAACCTCATAAATTGCTAATCTTGTGAATTCATTATCATATATGATCTTTGCACGTGATAAATACCTTACACTTGTGTTTAAAAGGTATTTAATTTACGTTTCAAGTACACCCTCATTAATTTGAGGGGGAGCTTGTGTAATTCATGAAAGATAATTGGATTTGCATTTTTCTTCCCAAATTTTTCTTAAAATGCTATTAAATCAATTGATATTAAAAACATCGATTGGGTTAATATTTTTAATATGGGGGAGAAAATGTGATTTAATATGGGATATGATCAATAATAAATAGTTTGACTTAACGTGATAGCTCATCCCGACATGTGCGAAATGTTTTCGGATATCGTGGCATATGTTAAGGGGGAGCAAAATGGATTTCATGGTGACATACACTTACCCAAAACATCTCTATTCACGACGGTGAAGATTGTGGTGACATAAGGATGGTAGGATAGGTTAAAGTCCAATGATTCCTCTAGAACCGGAGGAATCTTCCCAAGGACATTCCATAGCTAGAAATAGTAGTCCTTAGGAAAGATGGAGAAAGATTGTGAACGTAGCTGAATGCCGACCAAGTACTTAAGTTAGCACTAGAACAATCACAACAAGGTGCTAGTGATGACGTATTGGTAAGAATTGAAGGGGTTGAAGAATGAAAAAGAATTGTAAAGATAAAGGGTGTAAAGAAAGAAGCCCTCCTTACAACTTAGGCAGAAACCGGGTCAATACATATGCTATTAAGATCATTGTTTAATGATTCTTGATATTGAAGACAGACATCATGGACCCAGTGATGCAAAGCACAACCCATCCCAGCTAACTCAGATATCTCTTAAAAGATATTTGTTTTAATCACACGGAGACAACACGTTATCTATTGATTTATTCACTCCGAATAAATTGGTATTGAAAAGGTGGCACTCCTCTCCAGCCTCCGACCACTAAAATCCAAAGTGCACGATCGAGTCTAGAGCCATTTGAGATCATTAAGTATCTCATTAGGACACACTTTCATAATTCCTTGCTTCTTCATACACTGTGAAATGTAAGAAAGATCTTAAGAGTCCTACGCAAAATCTTCATGATCTTGCCTGAACATCCGAGTAATACGAAAGTATTTACAATGAAGATGGAAATTCTTCTTGAGCGAATATCAAAAAGCTCATGGTAGGTGACTTGTGCGATTCTTTATGAATCAAACTTGTGATAACTGGAAAGCAACAGTTGTTTAATTCTTAACTGAATTTAAACACGTTCCAGGCCTCTACGCAATATCTCAGTGATCTTGCCAGAACATTCAGAGTGATACCTTTGTGTTCACGGTGATGAGTGGAAATCCTTCTAGTGTTAACCTCAAACAGCACTTGGTAGGTAACTTGCAAGATTCTATACGAATCAAGCTCGTGACAACTGGAAAGCAACGATGGTGCGGTTCTTAATTGAATTTCACTTGTTCCAGGAACATGAATTGACGGCTTCAAATCATGCGGATACTATTATCCAAATGATTCACTCTTTATGTTCGCAGTCAGCTTTGGACGGTCGAATAAAGAGAACGGGTTTACCCGCGAAATCCTGTCAGGAAGTTACTTAATTGAAACTATCCGTCACGGGTACGATATCTAATATCGTCCAACGGTCTTCACCGACCGGAGGTAAAATGCTACCGATTTAGAATGAAATGTTCAAAGCCATTTCTCTCGTGTCTACTTATGTTGCGGCATTTGAAGACGGTGGCGTTGCGGAATCCAAGAAGAAGTCGTCCCCACATGCTTATACTGCATATACTCAGTACTTCAGCGAATTCAAGAAAGTCTGAAGGTCAAGTCTTCCGCTGTATCAAACTCTGAAGCTTTCAAGAATTATAAAGGTATAAGTATGTGGAACATGAAGTCACGAAGAGGCGAATATCACAAGTGATGAATGCACAAGGTCAAGGCAAGAGAACATGCTCAAGACTAAAGTCAAAGATCTCATCAGCATATTCACAAGAACAAGATCGAAGACTCAAGCATAGTATGCTAGGTTTAAGATTTTGTAAAATGGTGTGACCTCCCTTTGGGGGAGATTGTTGGAAATACGTTTTTCCAAGGAAAGTCTCGGTCACATCATTATTAGCATAGATCACGAGCTTTAGACTATTTAGGACATTGTAACTTGGAGTGACCTCCCTTTGGGGGAGATTGTTGGAAATACGTTTTTACGTATTTAGAAAGGATCGGTCACTCCAATGATATTGGGCTCGTGATCCAATATGGCCCATATAGCCCACATGTAGGGTGGGCTATATAAACCCCCCTCCTAGCATGTTAGGAGGGGTTGTTGGTTCACTTCCATTCCATTAATCACATTTCCATCTTTCTCTTAACTCTCTCCTTTCTCTCTCTTCTTTCTCTCTCTAAAGTTCTTCCATTTATCATCATTCAATAGATAATCCACATAACGACTAATCCTTAGAATAACACGATCCTACATACGTTACACCTAAAAGGAAATTTTAGCAGACCAATCTAAAGAGTAAAAAACTATAAAATATAATTGATAAGACAAGTCAAATAATAATATCTTTGGCACTCCTAAGAACTTAAAGTACACATAATTTACAAAAAAAAGGTTCATGGTTCACGCCACAAACCTTTAATTCATTCAAAGATCACACGTGAGGTACAAAAGTACATATATAATTGGCTAAGAACCATTTTAAGTCATATACTATAGGATAATAAGATTAATAGAACTACTAATTTAGTAAAAAGTACATAAAATTTGGGCGCCTAGTTTGCAAAATTTAGATAAAAGGTGCACTGATTTAAGTAATTTTGTTACCTTTAAGCATTTAATCAGACCAAATTTTAGCTAACCTTGCGTGTTCCAAAAACCCTGCATCGACCATTTGCCATAAGTAATTGTATCATATCCTGCATATCTATATAGCCATCAGCTTTAGCACATTCATGCACATAAATTATAGTAAAAAATTCACATTAAATTGAAGCCGACTTTATAATTGCTAAAGAAATAAATAGCCTACCTCTAAACAAGCATCATTGATACACTCTGTATGTTTTGACTTGGACTTTGTTGCGCGTTTTGGAACAAATTAGTTCATTATCGCAACTTAAATTTACGGCTATATTAGACTAAATAAGGATCATATGACCATTTTAAACTCACTGTAACAAATGTGGTTATAAATAGGTGTAAAAAATTTCACATGTTTTTAATACTAATTTAGTAGATTTTTACTTACAGTTACAGGTTCCTCTTTTCTATTTATGTTATTTCTTTTTCAGCTTGATGTGCAACCGTTTGTGCACATTGTTTAGCTAAAATGTTAGGTTGGATACCTTGAGGAAGAGCAGTTAGAAACTCTAGATTACTATTCTCCGATCCAAATAAACCACTTAAGCCTTATGTTTTACCTATTAGATGTATCATTAAATCATAAGTCTAGAACTTGATCTGGCATTTTTTTATTCACTATCTTCACTGTCCAAGACAATCACACCTTCTCTATCGATCACATTTCTAATTAAGCCATGCTTCTGCCTTCCGCCAATGGGAAGTCAGCATAAGACAACCCACAAAGTACCGTAAGCCATGGTAGAAGCTTGACGTATCAGGTCAAACCCATAAAAAGACTAATGGAAAAATTATATTGTAATTTGTAACTTGAACAGTTATTTAAATGATCATATGAGCGAGAATTTCAAGGTAATACCCAGATCCTCAACATCTAATGTGCATCTTTAGAAAGTTAATAATTCGGCACAATTCATCCAAAGATTTGTAACTACGCCTTTAATACATCTCACTGTTGTAAAAAATATGTAAACAAACTAACATACGGAATACATATACCTTTAACTTGCTGTAAGTTGAGTCGCTTTTGTAGTACAGGGCTTTGAGGCACTGACTTTGAATATGGTGGATTTAGTCGTAAACCTCTCGCACACTAATTAGTATAGTTTATGATCAGAAATACTATTTTCCAAAAGTAAATAATCCAAGTAGTTTTTTTACATGGCAATTTTTAGGATTTACTTCCAGCAGTATGGTCAATTAGAAGTTGTTCCTTATTTTATCTTGTTCTTCTCTTCTCATACCTCTGCCTTTAATTGTCCAGTATTAGTGAAGGATTGATGATTTCTCTGAACCTGCACAATAGCATATTACATTACAAATACAATGATCTAAATACACTTTAAGACAACTTTCAACATATTTGACTACCCATTGACGAGTTCAGATAAAATTGCAACCCCAATAAGAGGTGAATCTGTCATAAATTCCCCTTTTGTATTTCTTAATTGAATGCATTAGATGCATCTTTACTTCATTCAACTTAACACCACTTATGGTTTGGTTTCACTGATATATTTACCTTCTTCACTTCTAATTAGACACAAAACAACAACCTGCTATCACAGAAAAACAATTGGGTGAACTGTTGCATAGCAACGATAATTCGAATATTGTAGCCTTCTAGTGCTAATAAAAATACCCCTAAAGTGCCCTCAATGGCGAACCTTGCCATAACTCTACAAGAAAAAGTAAAAGTAAAAAAAAAGGAAGCCTCTCAATTTTAGGCGAGAGATGGCGTTTATGCTCAACTAAACAATCATTATATTCGATCCATGCTAGATGAAGAAGCGTCTCAACCTAGCAATCATTTGTTCACCTTTTAATCTCTACTATGTAATATATGCGCTCACATGTATTAATATTGCTACTTAAACACACCGACATAAACATGTACCTTTCACATATTGTTAAGTACCACACTCTTTTTGTTATTAGCTAGTCATATCCTCATAGGTCTGGTTGAACAAAATTTTCAATTCATTTCTGTCATAGACATGTATTTGTTCACTCTCATCGCTAAATTTCACAAACTTAACCTTTTATGCATCCTATAAGCGTATCAGTTAGAATCTTGGCACCCTTAACAGAGGAATAATGAGCGCTAAATGTCTCCTATCCGCGTCAGCTGGCAAATCCCCAACAAATATAGTGTAATAAGGTATATTCTAATCTGCTTGACTATTCTATCATCATTAAACTTATTAAGTAGATCTAAAAATTATTAAGTATATTCTAAAGGCGGGAGACCTGTACATGGGAAATTTTGTATCATCAACACCAGCAGATATTAAATTTTAAACACATAACGAAATGCAGATAATAATACCAGTACCATTTAAAAGTCGTGATCGGCCATATAGCACATTAGACTGACACCCATAAAGCCTCTAAGCATTTATTGTTGTCAATCCACAAAGTGCAGAAGTGTCCAGTTTCCTTTGAGATCCTTTTCTGTTGCCAATTTACCATTTGAATCAATCAACTTGAAAGGCCCGCCAATTACCGGACCAAAGCCTTCAAGCTATAATAAGAAAATGAACATAGTGTGACACCAGACATAAATATTTAGACACAGGTTAAAACACTAAGTGAGATTTATTTATCATTCATTATAAAAGTATAGCATAATATAGTCCTTAGAAACGAAGACGGACCTGTCATGTCTTTAATATAGTTATTAGGCTTACCACAAAAGAGACCTGACATGCCCCCATTTCAAATAAATCTTTCAAACGGCCCGAAGTTCTAATAAAAATATCCTAGAAGTAACAGAAATAGAAAGAGATGTCTAAGTAATAGCAAGAAAATATCTGAAACAGAGGGATATGTAGGGGACAAGTAAAAACTACATATATCCAAATTTTAATGCAATCTTACCACGCCATTTAGCCACGGCTTCTAAAGTTAGAGATAACATATTAACCTGCGCCAACAGCATCCAAAAGCAATGTGAATATGATACCCGATTTAGACATATAAGGTTGTACTGCACCCTTGCCCCTTGTCCTAGAATGATGGATAAAGAAACCTGCCATATCAAATGAAACAAAACCATAAGATTACATTATTAATAGATCATAAGAAAATTAGGAGAACCTTGGATGTGGTTTTGGATGTGATTACGGGGAGTGTTTGTATGTGTGTTTGGGATGTGTGTTCCAATAATGACCTGATAGAAAGCACTGAGGTTTCTACGTGGATTGGAGAAATAAGATCCTCAACTTTGGTTATGTTATCTTACATCCTGGACCTAGTATCAGGGACTCGCTCGATTAGCAAGTTTTTTATTTCATTCCTCACAGAATCAAACTACACAGTTGACAAATATCACTCGACAAAGCTTGGAAAAACAGCTTGTTCATCAATAATCAATGGGACTGATATGAGTTCTAAACACACATACTTGTGGTTTAATAATCAATGGGAGATGACTACCAAAGTTAATCAAAATATCTGCAATAGAGAGATTGCTAAGTAAATTAAATGCTCACCACATGTTTTTTCTTGTGATCATCATAAGATTTCACAACTACTTCATGAATATCGCTTGTAGAACCAAACATTTAAGCAAATAAAAGATGACTGTTTTAAGATATTCAATGACACAGGTCGTTTGTTTCAGGTATAAATCGATCACAAAGCTGATTAGCTTTACCCTATGATGAATCCTACACACAAACTTTTGATTTATGCAAAATCATTACCGAATAACATGAAAATCATATGTATACAATGATTAAGAAAAAAAAGATCATGAAAGTTGATTAAAATCAATCAACGATCATGAATAATCTTACCATGTATGATCGTTGTGTTCTTGATTAAATGGTACATATCTTGTGTTTAAAACCTTACCGATGCATTCAGTGTGTTATGTGTTTAAAGAAAAACCCCATGATAATTTTGTTAGAAATCCAAATCGGGATTGCTGTGTTCTTGATTTTTTTTGAACTGGTGTTCTTGATTGAATGGTACATATCTTTGATTGAATGTAATCGTTCGTTATCTTGTGAAATTTTTGATAAAACATGTTTTAAGCCCAAAACGTAAGCCCAAGAGATGCCCAATAAGCCCAAGTGATGACGTGTAATATGACGTGTCATATCCCTCCTCTTATATATAATGTTATGATGTATTATAAAGCATCTAAGATTACAAAGATGCATCTAATTTAAGTGCACGCATCTCGAATATGCGGTTATAGTTTCTTCTTATCCTTCTCATTTTAAGGTTTTTTCTCATTTGATCCTAACTCTACGTTGGTTGATAATATGCCAGTTATGGCTGCGACTCCTGGATCTGCAGATAGTAATCAAGAACTCCGGGGTATGTTTCTTTCCAGCCCATATGACATAGGCTATGCTATTCACTAATTTAACATTAACCGTTAGAATATTAACACATTTTACATATATTTATAAAGAAGCTTTAATTTAGATGTAATATCCTATATTGGTTACAAAATGCAAGTACACTGTAGCTAATTTTTTTGTTTATGTGCAGGTAAACCTGTGGTTTTTGCCACCAGTATCAACACCTAATCTTCCACTTCAGGTAGTAGATGTTATCGATCCACTTTTACCTTCAAGAAATGCTAGAGCACGCAAAGAGACCAGCAAGGGTGGCAGTGGTTCATTGGAATTCGATCAGCAAAGAGTTTGGATACGACTTTGCTGCTTCTTTTACAGTGGTACATACTAATTACATACCCTCAGTCGGAGAATTTTTTACGAATTTAGTAGATAAGAAAATCACAAGCATTTTGGATAACATGAAACCTCTACTTTATAATAACCACATCAAAATGCATAAAATATGTAGGTCATCCCAAACACCACCTTAAAAGGCACTGTTTGGGATTGTTTAAGTAAGTGCGTATCAACTTAAATTTAGAGTTTTAAAGCACATATTTATGTTTTAATAAAATAAGAGAGTTTCGGTAAGCAGGTTTCATTTCATAAATTTTAAAAGAGTCGGAGTTGTGAACAAGTAGGGTTACGCATTATAAAGTGACTTGAGGATGTGACAAGACCCTCATCAGGAAAAATTCTCTGGTCATCACATTGTAAAAGTATTTTTTTTTCAGCTCATATGCCATTATTCTTAAACGAGCCGTGTTTGAAAAGCACCATTTTTTGCCCAGTTCATTCATTGTAGGACTCGCTTCAATCTCGGTTTGAATAACTATGTCCATTTTTAGACACGTATTTGAAAATGGTGAATGCAACTTAAAGTTGAAGCAGGCAGTTAGATGCTTATCCAAACACCTATTTGATGTTTTAATGTCGCTTAAAGGTCATAACATTTCCGTGGAGCCACTTATCAAATCAACGTATTCTTATTATAGCAACAATGCACCTACTGTATTGGTTCACAAAGCCGACTTAGACCCATTTGTATTGATAGCTTTGTATATCGTATATAACTACTGTTTTAGGTTCACATTGTTGCTGTAAAATCTTACGCTTTCCTGTGTTTCTAAAGAAAAATTTAGCTTAAACGGTGGAGAATGCGCTTAACGGTGCCTAATTCACGTGTTATGCTTTAACTTTTCCTCTGTGCCAATCACGTGTCTGCCTTTATATAATGCTCTGTTTTCAAAATACTTTTTCAATTGGATTTGTAATAACAGATTATAAGTTGCATGCGTCTAACCATTCACGATAAAATTTGAGCAGCTTTCGACCCAGAGGATCTGTTTACTTTTAAGGCCGAATTATTTCAGCTTACATATTTAATCTGTAAGTTGGAATATATCAGCTATGAGTTAATAAGCATAGTACCTAAAATAGATAAAGACCGGTATGCTATCTAAGCACTAGAAAATCATGCTACCAGTACCTAAGCACCGGAAAACCCATGTACAATGAAAGCTTACAGCCATTGGCGTTATAGTTTATGTGACTAAAAGAATACCTTAAGTAGGAAGTAGCTCTTCCATTTTGGTGCCAAAGTTTGGTACCGTGTAAAGAAGAGGAACTAAACGAGTTTAGATATAAATCTTTAAAGTTGTCGAAATATTTAAATGGATGATGTTCTTTCACTAAAATTGCACTGTGAGGATATAGCGTTAGAGTACCAACAATTAGTATCTCATAATAGCTGAGATCTTATCCGTATCTTAGTAACATCGTAGGTGTATTTTTTACATAGTGGAAGGCATTCAAGATGTAGCATACTGTTGTATTTTAATACTTAAACAAACTTATCTCTGTGTGATTGCTAGAATTTATGTCGAAAGGATAACATATAATCTGATTAAAAAATGTAGATTGCTTGGCCTTGCAACATAAGGTAGTGTTGTACCAATGAGTCCTGAACGTCACAGGTTCATTTCATGGAGACCTAAAAATGAAACCAAAGTACGAGGTTATGTGAATCTAAAATGTAAACCCTCATATCACTCTTATAGTTTGTTGTGGTAATGGTGCCGCTAATTTAATAGATTAACAATAGTTAAGAAAATTGACTTCATAATCTGTTAGTTCATTTCATGGAGACCTATACAAGTCCTGAAGACCTATTACGAAATTAAATCTATAGCAAAGTTTCTGCCCCTTTAACCCACTTTCTTGCTATTTTTTTTATCAAAAGAAATGTATAGTAACAGTGTAGTATTCCTTAAATGTTGAAATGGGGAATGAAATGTGTGTTTTTGGTATTGTTCAGGGGTGTGGTTTTGTGGTTTTATTTGCATCAGCTTTTTGAGTTATAAACCATGCAATGCGTTTGAGTTCAATAGGTGGAATCTCTCCTAAAGTTCGTCGAGTTAGATCTATAACTTAAACTCGGTCTCTGTTGCAAGTTCTCAGCCGTGGGTGGCTAAAACACCGACCTGGTCTTGCGGTGTGACAAACCCTCCATCACAGACCCGTCAAGGAGATGATAACTGGGAGAGATAGACTGGTAGCTGAACTATAAAGTAATATGAGATGAATGATTTTGGTAAGTTATTTTTCTTAATATAGCACATAGGTCTGACTTTTTATACTTAAAAATGTTAAAAACTTTAGACATCCCTAAACTCATATCACAACATCCCTAAAATTCATATTAAATTATGTATTGGATGTTTTTTATATATAAATGAATGATAAACTTTGAAGTTATAATGAAAAATGATGAAACGTGGTTTGACTATGATGGAAATTCGAAATTGATAATTTGTTGCGAATTACTTCTACAGGAATTAACATTTTTGATTAACTGTACTGTCTTATTGCCTTAGAGCTAATGCGTTCATTCGTATCAGTTGCTAAGCTCATTAGATTGTTGCATTTATGTATGTTGAGCTGATCTCACCAAGAGACAATCTGATATCCACTAAAACTTGATTTTCACATTTGTTGTTACTGCTTTGAAGTACCGTTCCACCTCAACAGAAAGCACCATTGCTTACTCCTCCTTAAGTTGTTATTTTATACGATATGTTCTTATTTAATTTGGATATTAATATCTAGGTTGATCCTTTAAATGTTATAGTATGAGCAACCCAAACAATTAGCAAAACAAGAATACGCTAATATACATTACGCTCCTAGAAAAGGCACATCTTTGGTGCGGGTGAGTGTTAGATAAACTTGGATGGCCCGTAAGTTTTAGCTTTTAGAGTTTGAAACAGTCTACACACTTCAGCTAATGAATAATACATTCATTAGGAGAATGAAGATCCCTCGTCACAACTGAACAAACTTATATTCAACCCTAAGCTATTTGATAGCTGAAACTATGAGTAATTCACCCCTATTCTGATTAATCGTCTTGATGATTGTGTTCATGACGTATATTTTATGCCTATGTGGCAGCCTGAAATTGGGTAGTTGATTTGTTGAATGTTAATGAAGTAAAAAGCTCACTTGAGGTTGATAAGCCCGTTGTTAGTCAAACAGGTAACTTTGTGGTTGTTGCGTTCATTGAAGTGGTTGAGATGGTATGGTTTTTCCCATTCCGTTCAACCTGCTAATTTCAGGCCTTCTAATCTTTTACTGTTTATTGATTATAAACAAAATGATGCTTGCCAATAATGGTGAAGACAACAATATCTATGATATTGAAATTATGGAGTGAAAATATCTAAAAATAACAACTTTTTCTCATTGTTACACTTTTATAATTATAGTCTTTGTTCATAAACTTAAAAAAAATATAGTATTAATGTGGTTATATGGATGTTCACAGACACATCAGATCGTTTTGTATGTTTTTCTCTAACGCATAATAATGAATTAAAAGACGCAAGGAGGAGATCGAGAATATAGAACATAAATAGCTAATGTAAAAAGGTGAAATCTTTAGGTTTTCCAACTTCTTATTAGGTCCTTAAAGGCTCCGTGTGTTCTTTGAGGTTGTACATAGAAGCTCGCTACTAAGCTCGTGCAAAAAAGTGATTGTAAGTTCATTAGTTGCTTATAGGATCTTCATAGATGGCACCACAAGTGAGGTATGATGTGATGGACCTTTCCTGGAGCAACCATGTCTTCTGTCAGGTTCCCACTTCATATATCAGTTACCTTTTTTATTAGCGATTGAAATGTTTTAGTGTTTGTATGGTGATTAGATCAGACGGTCGATTAGATCAGCTGAATAAAGTGATTATGGTTTACTGTTTGTATGGTGACGCGCCTAAGGGTCCGCAATTGAAATAATTGGAACGGGAATTTAGATTGCCTCTGAACAGAGATTTTGTTACTATTTAGAGTGTTTACCTATGGACTTCGTGTATAAGGATGTACATGTATAATGTTCTTTATCAGAATTCCTAGATTATAAGTTACTCTATATTTGTAGCAAACTGCCTATTAAGTTATATAATCGTGTTACCCTGTATGTCGTGTAGGTTGTTGATGTGAAGAAAAACAAAGAAACTGTTTAGGAACAGATGATTATCCAAGCACGTCATATGCTTATTCATCAAGGTAAAGTGTCAAAAGATGGCACTACTTTCAAAGAGAATAGAGTTGCGGAAAATAGTTACAGCATCATCATGTTATCCAAGGTAAACGTTTATTGTTGTTGTGTTTTGTGCTCATTGCTGTTTTGAAATCTTGAACGTATAGTATTCGTCACACTCTTAGTAGTGACTAACTACAAATTTGAGATATATCGTAATTCCAGTAGACAACAAGGTTGTGGCGATACATGCAGTTATGGGAGGTGGGACATGACTCAAGTATTTCAAGAAAAAGTTCTCGGATCGTTAATTTAATGATGGCTTTCCTGAACAATATGCGGTTACTTATGTAGCAAGTTTAACACGAGAAGGTGCTAAGCCATTTTGTGCTATCTATTCATCATTTTCTACAATGATTTTATGATCAAGTGATTACTTACTTTCGTTGCAGATATCAAATACCTGAGGATTGGCCATATGTTGATGTTGGACGCCTTTTTAAGTAACCTTTGGTATGTGTTTATAAGGAGCAACTTGATATCAAATGGAGCTCCCCTGATGAAGAAGTGAGTTTATTTATAAACAAATTCAGATACCATATAACTTGCATTAAAAATATCCTTTTGTATGTCACTCGATAAATTAATGTGGTAAAGTATGATTACGGAAGTTTACGAGTCAATTATTTGCTCTTTTGTCTCTAATAAATAATTGTGGATGTTGCTAGCATTAAAAGTGCACTTTGGAACACTTTCAATTGGATTGACCTGCTAAGGGTAAAGTGTAACCCAAATCAATCTCTTCGTAAATTATTTGGTCAAAACTGCTAGCTATAATCTCTGTTAATGTCAGTTTATTTTAATCA